>JAJEKB010020350.1:190491-227627 GCA_022393335.1 Macrotrachela quadricornifera | reverse complement strand
CGATAAAGTTTTGCACGTTCACAAAATAATATATTTTCATCTTCTTCGCCTGTTTTTATTTCAACAGGTGATAAATGTACTCGAGCTGGAAATAGTATTATTGATTCATCAGATTCATTTTCATCTACAATTTCATCATCTTGATGATTAATATCATTTGAATTTATTGAATCAAAAATAAATGGTGCTAAAAATAAGAAAGAAGCTTTACTTTTTTTTTTTGTACAAATATTAATTATCTAACCAGTACGAGATGGTTCTTGATCTGATATTGTAGAAAATGAATATGGTACTTGTTTAGACATTATTTCAGGTGTAGGAACACGAAATGTTGGTTGAAGAAACACTAAAGGATTAGAAGGTGGTGGAAATAAATGCATTTGAATAGGAGATAATATTTGTGATTGGTGTTGAAGAGTTATTATTCGATTTGCTAATATTTCTACACTATTCTATAAATTAATATTTTAATTAATAAATAAAAGCAAATAAATAAAAATCAAACAAACTCTAATATCGATTAATTGTAATGAAATATGTTGAGAATACTGTGCTAAATTTTGTATAACATTTGTTTGCATATTTAAACAATTGATGAGCTGCTCATTAAGATATTCCTCAAATGTTGTTGTTGATGATGGTAGAGCAGACATCTTGAATTGAGAATAAAAAAAAAGAGATGAAAGAGAATACTTTTAAATGAAACCAATCATAAAAAGAAACTGTTTTCTTTTTTTGTTTGTTATTTATTTGTAGAAAAAAGAATATTGATGAGTCTCATAATGAAAAACAGAAGGACAATACAGCCATTTTCTTCTTTACGCACGAGTCTTTGCTCTACCTTTCTATTACTCATAACAATTCAATTGAAGGTCTATAGATGGCACACTATACCGAATTGTTTTTAATATACAAAAAAAAAAATTATATAAAATTAAAGTTTTTCTTGAAGTTTTTTAAGATAAATTTGAGTTTCTTTTGTTTTTGAATGATTACATCCAAAAACATGTTGAAGAATATCAATAGCTTGTTCAGTATATTTAATAGCTTCTGTATATTGTTGAAGATCCTCATATGTTACAGCCATATTAGTATAAGTAATGGCTAATGATGGATGATTTGATGAGAATATTTTTTGTTCGATTTCTAATGTTTTTTCATAATATGTTAATGCTGTTGAATAATTTCCTGTAGATCGATGTACTTCACCGATATTATTATAGACAACAGCTAATTCGGGATGATTCAATGGAAGACATGTCTCTTGAATTTTTAATGCTTTTTCGTAATATGATAATGCTAATGAATGATCATTCATTGAATCATGAATTTGACCAATATTGTTATAAATTAATGCTAATGATGAATGATTTGATGGAAGAAAATTTTCAGCAATTTCAAGTGCTTTTTTATAATATGAAAGAGCATTTGAATAATCTTTTATAAAACCATACAGGAGACCAATATTATTATAGGTAATACTCAATGATGGATGATTAGGTAGAAGAGAATGCTGTTCAATTTTTAATGTTTTTTTATAGGATAAAAGTGCAATAGAATAATTTTCTAATGATCGATGTACTAAACCTATATTATTATATGTAATAGCTAATGATGGATGATTATATGGAAGAGATTTTTGTTGAATTTCTAATGTTTGTTCATAGAATGAAAGTGCCTTTGAATATTCACCCATAGAATTGTATATATCACCAATATTGTTATAAGTAATAGCTAATGATGGATGATTTGGTGGAAGAATTTTTTGATTAATTTTAAGTGCTTTTTCATAATAAGAAAGTGATGATGAATAATTTCCTAATGACTGATGTGCCGCAGCAACATCGTTATAGGTTTTAGCTAATGATGAATGATCAGATGGAAGAGATTTTTCATCATTTTCAAGTGCTTTTTCATAATAAGACAATGCTTTAGAATAATCTCCCATAGATAAATATGTAAAACCAATATTACTATAATTACTAGATGTTGATGTAGTTTTTAGCAATGTTGTATGAATTTCTATAGCTTTATCAAAATGACCCATCTTGTTCAATAATCGTGCTAAACCATGAAAAGCATTTTCATTTTTGATTTCATGCCGAATACAATCCATTAAGTATTTCGATTCTGAACCGATATTATTAGTCAATGTTAAATTTACTTGCCATAATTTATCATCGATTTGTTTTATTGTACAAATTCGAAAAATGGCGTGTGTTGAAAAAAGAATTTCAGATGTTGAGTCTGCGAAATAACTTAAATTGTCTATGCTAGCAAATGGAGTTGATGAAATACTCGGATCAATATCCATTTCGAACAGAATACCGACTATATCACGATTATTTCTACTGGAATCTGCAAAGATCAAACTTACATCTCGATCAACACTTGTTGACAAAAAAGTATTAAATGAAAGAAGACCACCTTCACGACCTTTCATTTTCTCGAAATCAACAACTGATAAACCTTGTCCTCGATAAACAGTCATTTTTGTCGTATATTTGGCCTCTGAATGTAGATGTTCAATTTCTTGATGAAGATCTTGAATAAAAAAACCCATTTTAATTATGACATCGATATCTAATGTTCGTAGAGCTTTGCTGATCAATGAGTAGAACAAAGCTTCTCTTGTATACCACCAAATAGGAGAATGATCTTTATAGGATTGCTCAAATTGATCAATTGTTTTTAAAAATGTATTATTATCAGCATACAGATTACGACAGAAATTACTGAATATCTTTCTTGCTTCTTCATCATATTGAATCTTTAAAATAATTTCTATAAGTAATTTTGAATACATATATGATGGATCAAGTTCATCAAGATGAATAGAAGAAACATTAATTGATGTGAAATCACTCATACATTGAAGAATATCTTGTTGCAATGTATCAAAACTAAATTCAATTCCATTAAATATACCTTTTAATTTCTTATATTGTTGTTTCAATTGTTTAAATTTTTCTGGATGACTACAGATAATATAAACCGAATGAATTTGAGTCATTTCTTTGATAAGATGAAGAAAAAAAATGAAATGTTGATTAAAAGAATCAGAAATAATTAAAAATATTTTTTTATCTTTCATATCATGAAGAAAATTAAAACATTGATCAGCATCAGTAAATGTTTTAACACAATTAATCATATTTTGAAATTTAATAATTGTATTTTGTGTGTCTTCATTTGAATTATCAATATTTGAATCTAACCATGTAATAATCAAGTTATCAGTAACATCAGCTGCTGGTGGAATATTTGTAGGCGTGATTGTTTCATCAGCCATTATAGGAGAATTAAATGAGAAGATACAAGAAAAACAACGATGTAATAAATAAATATATTATTTTTCTTGCATTTGCCAAGTTGGAAATTTTGAATTTACTCTTCCTATGCAAAATATATTTTCTTTTTCATACTTATGTTCGTTTCTTTCATTAGATGAGGTAAAGGAAAGAAAGAAAAATGTGGTTATTAGCATACTTTCAACATATTTTTCTTTTATCAACGTCACAAGTCTTATTGCAAGTTGGAAAAAACATGATGTTATTTTGAAAAAACCATTTGATACTTAAGAGAGCGTCCATGAGAGGACCAAGGAACGGAGGCATCGATTAAAATTAAAATTTTTGATTTTTTATCTACATTCCAAAGCTCATTATCTGAAATCCTTAACTCCAAATTTTTTTTGCTCATTTGGACGTATTATATCAAAGTTAACCTGGATCGACTTTTTAGCACTATCTACTTACAATTCAAAAATAGTCATAAATTATTCGATTAATGTCCACTAGGATATATTTCTACAAATTAGAGAATTCTTTCATGCAATATACTAAAAGATAGAGTATTAACAGATGAATAAAATGAGCTATTTAAAATATTGTATAACAGTTATTTAGTGGAATTATTTATTGCAACATGAGTTGAAACTGTCAAAATTGATGAGATTACGATGATCGATTTTTCTTAATGTATCTCTTGCTATTTTTCAAGGTCAAAAAAGCTCATAGTGAATTTTTGATATGTCATACACCTTTTAATTCTCTACAAAATGATAAAAAAATATTGTAGAAACAGTTGATACTCCAGGCGAAAAAAAGTTCACATCTCTCTCATACATCGTGAATTTTCAACAGAAGACGAATATATTTTAGCAGTTTTCGTTTTGAGGATGTTATCGCATAGCAAAATAAACATGATATTTGGAATCAGTGCAAAAAATTATATCGAATAAAACACATTTAAAAAATTTTGTTTTCTATGTAAAAATGACTGTAGTCTTCCACAGCTGTATTTTATTAAAATTTTGCTCTGTGATCCCTCACAGTGATCTTTTCATAGGAAAAAAAAATTTTAAATGCATTTTATTCGATATAATTTTTGCACTGATTCCAAATATCATATTTATTTTGCTATGCGATAACATCCTCAAAACAAAAACTGCTAAAATATGTTCATCTTCTATGGAAAATTCACTGTGTATGAAAAAGGTGTGAACTCCTTTTCTCCTGGAACATCAACTGTTTCTACAATATTTTTTTATCATTTTGTAGAGAATTAAAAGGTGTATGACATATCAAAAATTCACTATGAGCTTTTTTGATCTCGAAAAATAGCAAGAGATACATTAAGAAAAATCGATCATCATAATCTCATCAATTTTGACAGTTTCAACTGATATTGCAATAAATAATCCCACTAAATAATTCATATACAATATTTTAAATAGCTCATTTTATTCATCTGTTAATAATCTATCTTTTAGTATATTGCATGAAAAAATTCTCTAATTTGTTGTCTTTTCATAACTATTTTAATATTTTTATTCTTATGTGGCAATAGCATTGTTTGCTTGAAATTCGTTCTTATACCGTAAGAATGATTGTTGAAATAGGTACAGTTCAAGACTCTGTTTGCATTTATGATAGTGATTCAATATTAGCGATTTGAAGGTTGTGATTGTGTTTATTCTAAATCATAAATTCATAGTTCCGAGCATTTAACCAAAATAAATCTACCTTACTTACATCTACAGAAAATACTCATCCGATCAAAACCGAGCAATGATGGATTTAGTGATTAAGAACATGTGTAACGGTGAAGAATGGAACTAAGCGGATGTATTCTTTGCTGTACATACATAAAGGTTCGATTTTAATTCAATATATATGTATGTGGGAGGCAAGTTTAGAATCTAGCTCGGGTTGGAATGGTAGTTTTTTGATTTTGTAAGAAAAAACATTTTCAAGAAAGAAATGCGAAAAACTGTTTATTTTTATCCATAATTTGGAATTTATGTTATAGTCTATATAATAATACAGATAGACAAAAGTTTTACTTTTTATGAGCATAATGGTATGAAGTGGGAACATAGGAATATTGAATGACCGGTTAAATTTCAATATTAGATAAAATAACTTTCTTCATAGTCAGTTAGAAAATTTCGTAAATTTGTTAGTCAGAATATCGAAAACATTGAATGATTGATGAAGTTATGATAAAAATAAAATAATTTTTTCGTTCCTAATGAGAATGTTTCGACAAGATTGAAAGAGGCGAAGAAATTGTACACTTATTTTTGTTTTGTTTCAAAGTAGTTTTTTCAAACGGAATATTTCTGATTTTTCTCAAGTACGTGGTTGAAAAAAGGATGGAAAATTGTTGATTTATTCTCAATCTGTTATGAATTACCTTCAACTAGCAAGTCTTTGTGAAAAATTTGGTCTATTATTGAAGTATAATGAAAAAAATCTGCACATTGAGATGTTTTATTTATTGTGTTTCATACAGAACTTTGTTTTGTGAACTTCTCACCAAATAAGTAACTGAATCAATAAAAATCGGTGAGAACTAGCCAGTTCGACTTTATCCGCTGGATCGGACCGATTATAACTCTACAATGCTCGCCTTTTTGTCGCTTTGGACTCATTTGAAACATTGATGATGCGGCTGTATAATGGCATTATTATCACTGAATTTTTTGCATGTATATAGATAAGGTATTTTTGATTCTTCAACATTCAGATAGAGATTATTTCGTGGACATACATCAAGCTCATTGATGACAGCTACTTCCGTCAAAGTTTCAATAATATCAGAACTTTCCTTAGTAATTGGATTTGACTGCTCTTGTAGTAACTCTTTATAGTTTTTTATCCGAACATCAGTTCGTATCTTATTTGTAATCTATCAACTCTTCTTCACCTCTCTCGATGATTATAAACTTACAACAAGAATCATTTCTATAATAGAGGTCAAATGTGTTATTGAGCAATTTTGTCCTACTTTGGCTTAGGCAAATCATTGATTGGTTTGAAGAGAAAAGATATCTTAGTATGGACTAGGTGAATCTTAGATTGGTCTGTGACTATGGCTGATACTTAGCCATGAGCAGTCCAGCTATTAAAATAGTCATCTCTCTGGCATCTATTTTAAGTACATTGAATTGCTAACTGCCTATAATTTCATATTTTTAACTTATTTCGTGTTCTGAATCAAAATATCTACACATAAGCATCACGAAATCCATAATAAAAGAAAAGACACATTGTACCACATATACAATTAAATCAGGATACACGTGTAAATACTACTAAATCATCAAACTAAGCGAATTGATTATGAGCAAATGTAATCTCTTCATCTTGATTAATAATCTCATCATTCTGATTTGCTTTTGCTTTTTTTTGTGCTATTTTCAACCAATTCATTTGTTTGTTGAACATCCTTTCGTTTTTATGGTTAAATGTTCTTGTGTTCATTGTTTACCAAGTTCAAGCATTAACTCAGAGGATGCTATGTTTGCTATTGTAGAATGTATAATTGAAAATAACTTTGTCAAGTTTTTTCATGAAAACAAATTTTCTTGAATGCTCTCATTACCTGCAGTTCTTTCTATCATGTTCACACCAAGATCTCCAGTCTTTATAACCCATGTATTAGTTTCTTACAGTCACCGTTTTTATGTACCTTCAAACATTTTAAACAGGAATAGATATCAGTTCACTTTAAACAAACAAGAATAACTATTGAGAGCATGTACCTTATCCTTTTCTCGTTCATAATGCGCGCTCTTAACTTGTTCGTTTGTCTACAATCAGAACTTGATGATTTAGAAAATTATCGAAGACAATGAACGAACATAGAAAGTTCTAGTTTTCGTGAAAGAAGAAAGTTGTTCGATTGAGAGCTGATGTCAACAACTGACAGGTTAAATTATTCCTTATTAAAGAATGCTAAACAATTTACAATGATTTCTAAACTTAAAAGATGCGTATACTATGCGCAAACACAGAGAACCAATCTGGTTTTCGCTTTCTTTTTTAAACTTTTCGTATAATGAACATCTACATATAATTTATTCGTTCGTGATCATTATGCATCAGTCAATATAGAAAAACAAACGAGCATTATACTCTCCTTTTTAGATTGTGAAAATTTGGTTTTCGTATACTTAGATACACTTTTCTGATGAAAACAAAGTGTACAATACATATCGTTTTCGATTTTCATTGGAAACATTGCGTAACAGAAAAAAAGAATATTTTGTTTTGAAGTATTGTTGCTGTTGATTATTTATTGTTTGCTGTACATATTGATTGGTAGGAACATTTTCATATTGTTGTGTAGAATAACCATCATTTGAATAGGTAGGTTGATGATAATCATTTGAATTAGTTAGTTAATGATAATCATTTGAATTAGTTAGTTGATGATAAGCATTGGAATAATATAGTTGTTGTTGATTATTAGTATAATTAGTATCATAATTATTTGTTTGATAGGAATTTGAATATGGAGCTAATGAACCAATACCTGAATTATATGTATACCTATAAAAGAGAAATTAATTAAGAAAGTTATATTTTATGATGAAATATCACCATAAGCATTTGAATGATATGAATCTCCTTGAGATCCATGATCAACATATGTATTAGAAGATAATGTTGAATAAGATGTAGCAGCCATTAGTCTTCAAATAGAATGATGAACAGCAAAAATAAAGTATGTGATGATGCCATTTGGTTAGAAAAGCATAAGTGGTTGTGAATATAACAAAAGAATGTGTTTTAAACAAACACAACAACGAAAAAAAAGAAGACGACAATGAAACAATAGTTTCACCTATTTACTTTATTCATCAGTATTTATTAACTAAAAGTTTACAACGATAGGCATGGTAATGGCAAAAAACAAGAAGAAAAAAAAGAATGTCGTCAAAAGTAAATATAGAATAAATCTATTTTATTGCATACCTACCTTTTTTTCTATTCTTTTCAATTGATTTTATTTATATAGAAAAAATGCTATTATCATTTATGTTAAAAGTTAAAGAGAAAAAATAATATATCAACTAATATCTAGATTTTTAAAATTTATAATTTATTAATGGAATATCGATTTTGAAGTGAACAATGTCAATTAAATTTCAATTTATTTGGCTTCTCTTGACATTTATTTATGAAAAACTTGAAGAGTATGAATGATAAATGAAATGATTCTTGTTTTTTTTAATCGATTAAGATATAATTATTAAATCTTGATGAAAACATTTTGGATAAATGATTTCATGGATTATTTAAAAGACGTTGATACAGAATAATTTGATCGTGAAATAATTTCAAAAAATTAAATGCTCTTATACAAAAGACTTAATTTTGATAGTGAATCACGAAGAATTTTATGAGTTATCTTTTAAAAAAGTTTTAAAAATAGAAGATTTATTAATGTTGAGATATTTAGAAAATATTTGAGGTTATAGCAATAATCGAGTAAGAATAAATATAGTTCTACTTAAAATCATGTATAAAAAAAAATGATTAGCTTGATTAAATAATACAAAAAAAATGATTAACTTTTAAGTACATTTAACTATCGTCTATTATCGGCACCTCCAATCCATAGAGATTCTACATTAGCATTATCAACAGTTTTAACTGCCATTTTTAAATAAAATGCATTTTTTGTTCCATAAACTTGCTCTGCATCTCTTAAAGCCCGTATAATTTTAACAAGATGAGCATCTTCAGCTAATTTTGTATTTAATGTTCGATCAATAACATAATCCCAAGTATTTTTTTCATTATCAAGTTTATAATCATTAATAAAATGTTCATTAATTTCAGGTCGTAATTGAACTATATAAGCAAGAATAGCAAAATAAAAGAATTGATAAAGAATATGTTGAAATATTTCTTGATTATTTATATGTGAATGTATTATACGAATAGCATGCATAGATGTTAATAAATGAAGTAAGAAAAAATCAAATTCAATTTGATTTGGTTTATGTGTTGCACCATAAATATAAACAGTTAAATCAAATAATTCTTCAATTGTTTTTTCAATATTATCTGTATTTATTTTCCATTGATTATAATGTGACATAATACGATCATGATAATTTTTATTAGTTTTTTGAAGATTATCAATATCTGATGCATCATATACAGGTAATTGTTTATCCGAATGAACATCTTTGAAAATTTCTAAAGGTGATTTTGAAGGGGATGTTGGTGGTTTTAATTTATCAACTGTTTCATGAAGATAATTATAACAAACAGCAGTCATTGCTAATGCTTCAATAGCAACTTGTTCACTATCTAATTCAAATGCATAACCAATATGAATAAGTGGATGTGCTACACCACCAATAACACCATTAATTATTGGTTGTTCTTTATTATCTAATAAAAATTCAATAAATTTTTTATGCCAATCATTTCCATTCGTTGTTAATTGTTGATGAAAAAAATCTCGATAACTTTTACAATAATGTTTATTACCGAGAAATTTTCGCCAATTAGAAAGATTTATTTCTTGAGGAGATGTTTCATATGGTTCAAGTCCTTCACACATTACTTCATATATTTTTTCAAGTTTGCTATTACTAGCCCCCAATAAATAAAGTGAGCCTAAATGATGAGCATTGTGATTATGAAATGTAAGGTTGGAATAAAGAATTCGATAATTTTCAAGTGAATGAGATAATAATTTGTTTAATACAATTCGACTCATTGTTCATCAACTATTTAACTTGCTTTGTAAACGTAATTAAATATATATATTGTGTAGTCTCGATAGTATATTTTTCTTGTAATAACGTGGATATTCAAGACAAAAAAGACGAAACATACATTGTGTTATTCTTTTTTCTTTCTATCGTACTGTGTAGTTTAGCGATGATGACACCGTCTCCACTAGAAAAATAATACAGTATTAACTTCGTATTAAATCGATGTGCGTTCTCACTTATAAGTTAATGATTCAATCAAAACTGAGAACTAGCCACTATAATGTAGTCGGAGTGCATAATTTTAGCACGTATTTACACAATGAAATGTCGTGTCAGTCTTTCTTTTATAAATAATGACTGGCTAATGAAATTTACCAAGAAAGTATCCATCATTCTACCGTATTTCTTTTAGCTACAGATTTGTGAAATATTGTATTATTTTTTATTCTTATATTTCAGTCCCTATTTACTTATATTCTATAGTTTATCATACTGAAAATATCTATCTGTCAATGATATAAAGCGACTTGATCGAGGCGAGTGGGTGATTTTAATTAGTGGCTCGAGTTTTCTTTCGACTGGTGCATTAACTTTAATATACTTTCGAAAAGTTTATTAAAAATGTGTATTAACATTTTCAAGCAATCAAGTTTCTTACTACAGTATTAACTTTTATAGTGTAGACCCGGCCGCTGTTATTTATCAAATACTTAGAATATATTTATTGACCACATATTATTTCATTAGATGTCGCCGGTGTCATGTATAGTTAAATATTACATTGATTTTTTTATTATAGAAATCAAAACATATGAGATTAATATAAATCATAATTAAAATGAAATAGTAATTTACGCTTAAAATATCACTAGAGGCTTCTATGAGTAATTAATGGAAACAAAATAAAAGATTCTAGAAAATACTATTGTTAAGAGGCAACATTCAATCGTATGATCAAATCAATGATTGGTTACAATAAAATGACATCATTTTATTTATTCCTAGTCATTTCCAAGCTTATGTTTTTTTTTTCATCGAAATTTATAGCAATATCTAGTATAAAAGACTGATTTTTTTTTCATTTCTTAGATTATTACTTCATCTTTTTTGTTAAAACGATGGTTACAACTGTCATTGATGTAGAAAGAGATGTACGACGTCGATATAATCGACGAGTACTTTTTTGCATTCGAATAAAGTAAGTTTCATGATAAAAGAATATTATTAGAAGTGTTTATCTTGTGTGAAGATATACTAATAAAAATAGTTTTAAAAGAAACATATCGCTAATCATAAATTTCTTATAATCGATTGTTGCAGTTAATTTCCTGTTTGACCGTAGTAAATAATCATCATAAGTTTAAATAAAAATAAAAAATTTAGACTTATGGGGATATTCCCAATTGTTTCGCAAATTGCGATATTATATTTTTAGTCAAAACAGATCGTGATAAAACTAGAAATAGGTCAAAAATGTTTTATTCTCCTGAGATTAACTTCCGAGATATAAGAATTTTATTACAACTTTAATCTATTGATGCATGTTCTCAACGGTTGAAGCGACCCATTCACTAATTAAAGTCATGATGTATTACAAGAATTCTTGTAATATAATGAAATTATGATCAACACTATTCAAAAGATTTAATAATTACTATCTGTTTAGTATATAGTCTGGTATTATCAATATTTATCGAAGAGAAAACATTAGAATGACTTGGACCTGCAAACTACCTAGGGGATTTTCTGATTGTCTTATGATTTGGATTTTTTAACACTAGTAGAATGAAATGAAAGAACATTATTTCATATTAATTTTTCCTTTTTGTTGTGATTCAGAAAGAACAAAATAGATGAATAGATTGTATAAAATTAAATTTCTAATTTTTTTTTCATAGAGGAGCTGCTTTATTGATTGGTTTATGGGATTTATTAATTCATGCAACCGCTTTATGTGCTATTATATTTTTATTTGGACGAACATCTCGAACAGTTACTGATTTAACACCAAGAAATGATCAATTTTATCGTCAAGCATCATCATCATTAATTGATCCTCATTATGGTTCATCATCAAATATTTTATTAAATAATGAAAATTTTCTTTCAAGTAATGTATTATTAAATCGAATTCTTGAAAAACATAAAACACCATCATCATCATCAATGGAATTCACTGCTAAAAATTTTTATTCACATTTGGATTTAGTGGCTATTAAATGGGCACAATCACTTAGTCAACGTATGTTAACAAAACTTTCTTTTTTTTTTCTGTTATAAAATTTCTATAAATTTTTATTTTATTTTTAGAAGATAAATGTATCGTCTTTTTCGTTATTTTTTCATCAACAATTCTCATTTTAGCACATATTTGTGGAGTTTTATCCGTAAGTTTATTGATTGATTGATTCTTTTAAAATTTTTTTTTTGATTTTATAGAATAAAGCATCGTATATAGTTCCATATTTTCTAATTAAAGTCTTTGGCGTTATCATTTCAATTTTATCAATGTTAGGTTTTTATGCTTATTTAGCTGATATAACAGTTTGGCTTCGAGTACAACCAGATTTTCCATTGAAAAATTATTTACTTGAACTTGATGCACAAACACTTCAACTTGTTATATTTACTTTTCTTTTATTTATTATTTTAGCTAAGGTAAATTTTGTTTTTCAAAATATTCATTCTTTTAATTATTAATATTCTTTGATTTTTAAGCTTTATATTGCAACTATTATTTGGTATTGTTATGGTTATGTAACAGCATTAACAATGGCACGATCAATTGGAACAATTACAGCTCATACTGATGCATCACAATCAGTTACTGGAGAAGTAAATTTTTTAATTATTTTATTTGTTCTTATTGTGTTTTTTTTTTGTTATTTAAAGATGTATTCACCACCAAAATATGAAGAAGCAATTAAATCAAATCCTCAACAACAGGAAGAATGTGCTCCTCCTCCATATACCCCATTACTTACATCATAATCTGTACATGTCCGTTTTTAAAGATATAATTCATCTAGTTTTTCTTTTTGCCGGTTTAATTATATATTTATTCTTTTTTTTTCTCGAACATATGCTTATAAATGTAAAAATGGTGAAAGCGAAAAACAAATATTATCTTACTAAACACGCGTATTCTTCTTCTTCTTTTTATCGCTTATAACTGCGACGGATATTTTCTTGGATGACAACTGTAATGTAATTTTGTATGTATATATATATATATCGAAATAAAACGGATACCCTATTATCTTAAATAAAATTAAATATATTTGATTCAAGTTCTAACCTAGCAAAAGGATATTGTTTCCATGAAGTTGCATTACAATATGTTTTATAATAAAATATTTTTATTTATCAATTGGAATCTTGTATAACGCAAGATTTTATATTTTGAATTATGATCATCTTATAAATGTATTCATACTCAAAGGAACTGCCGCTTATAGCCACTCCCTCGCTCAATTTCTTTCCCTTTAATTATTTTTTTTTGTTGGGACTGATATGACGATACAAGAGCACAAAATCATTCTGTGGACTTTTTCACTCTTAGCAAAAAAATCAATATTTTAGGAGAAGAATCATCATCAATAAATATTTCCTTCCTTATTATGTCAAGATCAATATGTCATCCGTAGTTGCATGAATAATAACCAACTTTTTATTATATATACAACTAAGGATTCTCTGCAAAATAAAATTAAAATAATCTTATTCAATGACTAAAATGGCGACCACTTTCTATCATAAAAAAATCCTCTTTTTAATACTTACTTTTCAATGTATAACAGACATTGTTTAATCTATAACTTGAGAAAGACTCTTGGCTAAAAAGTGAAATTTTCACCACAAATGCAGCTTTATAAAATCTATCAAACAAAAAAAAGAAAAGCAAAAAAAATATGTCAATCTTTATTTGTACGATTCAAATTTCTGATGAGATAGAGTTTATGAGACAAAACATATCAGAAAATAGCTATTTTTTCAAGATTTTGGTTGTTAAGCGAAATATTTCCCATCAAAGTTTGTTCCCGAAGAAGGTACAGGAATAAATTATCAAGTAAAAAGGCTGTTTCTGAATATCATGTTTACTTTCCATCAAAAACAATTTTTAATAACTAAAACCTCAAAATATGAACTGTTTTTGATGAATTTTATTTGAAAATCCACTCTTTATTGAAATATCAGTTTTCTTGTTAACGGTAAAAAGTCCATCGAATGATTTCATGATTTTGCATCCTCACATCAGTCTCAATAAAAGAAAATAATTAATAGGAATGAAATTGAATGGGAAGGTATAGCTCATGGAAAAGACGCCACTTTCTTTATAGCTATAGTAGGCTATTTAGTGTTAGTTATTATTTCAAAATTTGAAGATGAAATGATATTTCCTTATGAAGTTATAAGTTTTTTTTGTATGTCAATATAAAATGTATTCGTGTACTGGAACGAAATAATTGACTAGTCATATTAATTTTAGTATCTAATCATTTTATATTTAATGACGTACTCGAGACATTTCATCTCATCTACTAACTCGTTTATTGATAAAAATGAATCAATTAAAATATTCAGGAATTACAAAACACTAAGAAGCACACGAAGAAAGTGAAAGTGATAACTGATGAAATAATTATAACATTAAATGGTTAAATTGTAAAATTCAATAGAAATTACAGTAGTTATTTTCAATCAATTAATGATTTTATCCTATATTTAGGTGGATAATAATCGCCATTCGATTGTCTATTAGACTTGTGCATTTGATCACGAACATATCTGATTTAGTGAGATCAAAGGACTTGGAAAACTAAATCATTCTAAGATATTTAATAACTTATTGAAATCTATCGATTGAACACATTCGTAATCTGAAAATGATGAAACGATAGAAAAAAATTTCGTCATGAGATTAGTAGCAGTTGTATAAGTCAATATTTTTCAACACCTATGATAAATTTTTTGTTATGAAGGGATCTACTTTTTTAAAAATTCACATACAAATTGGTATAAAAAAAAAAGGTATTAAAATAAAATAATATTATTCTTTAAGACACTGAAATAACTGTTATATGTTCGTTATTAATATCGGCTGTTGTAAGTGCAGATGAAATATTTGAAACAGAAGAAACTTTTGCAGAATTTAAATTTATTTTTTGTCGTTGTAAGATTTTTGAATTATTTGTATCTAATTGTTGTTCTTGTGTTTTATGTGATGACCAAGGTTTTTGAAATCGACGAAAGAATGAAAAATTATTGGATGGTTTACTTTCTAAATATAAAAATATATAGCATTATTTTCAAGCAAATACAATAATCTATTGTTAGTTTAAATTCAATCGCATACATAAAATAGTTATCAGAAAATTATTTTTCAAAAACTTGCCTTTGCCCGTGAATAGAAATTCTGTGACATTTATTTTTGAAACTCTGTGATTTTTGTTTCCTAGATATAAATAGAAAATTGAAGAAGCCTTTCCTTAATAATCATGCAAAAGTAAATATTATTCTTATGCCAAAAAGAGAAAAAAACTAAAAATAAAAACAGTGCATTTGTGTACCCTGATGTAGGTGTTAATTGTGCAACAATTCGATAAATAGCCAGTGTACGATTATCTAATATTGATAAAAGAAAAAAAATGAAATATTGAATATTTCTTCTTTTCTATTTTATGTTTAAAAAAAAATGAAAAAGGTGCGTTGAAAGAAAAAAAAAAAATTTATTCTTGAACAACTGCTTGTGGATTTAAAATAATTAAAGAAGAATAATGTATCTGTTCATCATGAAATGATAATCGAATTTTTCGATTATGAGCACGTAACTTTTGTTTTATTAATCGATTGATTTGTTGAGAACGAACTGGTAATTTTGGTAAACGAGTTATATCTAAGGATTTTATTACGTCTTTTTTTTATTTACGGAAATAAAACAAACATTTTAAAAGAAAAAAAGATTTTTCTTTTTTAATTACCTTTTGATGATGATACAACATGATTAGTAATTTTTGATCGATTTAATTGACGAATAGGAAATGAATTGACTGTAATATGATTTGAATTTATTTTTGATTGTTTATTTCGTATATCATTTATTGGTATAGATATTTGATTTGATTTATTATTTGAATCAAAATGATATTGACAATCTTCAAATACAGGTTCAGATGATGATATATTATCATTATGATCTATTAATGATTGATTTATTTCATCAGTTTTTAATGATGATATATTATTATGATTATCAAGTGCACTAATTGAATGAATAGAAGTTGAATTTGGTTGATTTGTTATATCTTTTGATGAAGATATTTGTGGTGGTGCAGAAACAGGTGTAGTTTTATTATATATTCGACTAGGTTTACATGGTTTGCCTTCAACACGAAGATCAATTCCAATATATATTGGAACTGATACAGGTGTTCCTTTATGTATTAATTCAAAACGACCTGTATCAGTTGTTCGATTATATTTTCGATCAATTATTACTAAAAAAAAATTTTTTATTTTAATTTTTTTAATTTTTTTTTTTATTACCTTTACAAGTATCTTCAAGAACACTATCACACATTTCTGTTGTTACTGCTGTACATCGAGCCATTGTTGGACTACAATTAATTTCAATAAGCCATGGTTTAAGATCTTCACCAAGCATAAAATCAGCACCAAATAATTCAAATGAATTCTATTAAATCAAAAAAAAAAAATTTTTTTTTCAAATAAAAAGAAATAAAAATCAAACTTTTCTTGGATCAATTGTATCTTGTGCAACAAGCATTGAACATATAATTGCATCTTTCATTGCAGGATAAATAAATGAATCCCATTTATCAGCTAATCTTTTTGGTCGAAGATATTTTTCAATAAATTCAGAATTTGTCCACATATTTTCAGCTAAATAAAAAAATAAGAAAAATTAAATATATTTTAATATTTCTCTTACTTGGTAAATCAGCATGTCGATTTGAATTATTTTTATAATGTTTTTGTATTGAATAATTACATAAATGTACATTTTGTTGTCGTGTTGATAAACTAAAATGTTCCGTACAAAAACGTAAATAACAATCTTTAAACATCCATATTGTTAATGGATTCCAATCAGTTACTAAAAACCATTGACGTATATCAAATTTTGTATTATGTATAAGTAATGGTCGTTCAATATATTTTTGTACAACAAATTTTCTATCATTTGTTAATGATGATGAACATAATTTTAATATATCATCAAGACGATCATAAACAACAATTCCTATAAATATAAATGATAAGTTAGAGTATTGAAGATAAATATAAATTTATCCTTAGGATATCACTACACTAATAGCTCGTTCTAGAATGGTAAGATTTAAGATGATTGTATGCGCTTTTATCTATTCAGTTGCTTCATGATTGGATCGAACAGTTTGATTCTATCGTTATAATTTTGTTAAGGAAAGAATTTCAACTAGAATAATATTATAAAAAAAAACAAAACAAACCTCGTCCTCTTGATTTAGCACCTGGTTTTAATATCCAAATATTTCTTGTTCCATCAATATGATATTGTGGCCAATGTTGTTCAATATTTTTTAAACATTGATCAATTTTATTTATATATATTTCCATTCCTTCAATATCTGTATAAGAACTTATTAAATAAAAATAATAATATATTTAATTATAGAAAAAAATTTATTTCTTTAATTCATACTGTGAAGCAGCATAAAATTGTTCAATAAATAGTGTCCATTGTTCATCTGTTGAATCATTTTGTGCATTTAAATTTATATCAATATCTTCATGATCACATGCTAATGTAAATTGTTCAACTTTATTTAAAGCAAATTCAATAAATGATGAAGGAATTTTTTTTACTGATGAAGTTTTTCCAAGATTAAGTTTAACAGATAATGATTGTTCGGAAAGTATTGTATATGTTCGTACTAATTGATGATCTTCATCAGAATTTAATGTTGAATCAATACGATTATCTGAACTCATAGCTAATATTGAATTCATATCAGGTTCAATAATTCCTCGACATCGATTTTGAATAACTTTAAGAAAACTTATACATGATGTTAAACGATAATCATCTATAAACCAAAAAAAAATTCATTTTTTAATATTATTAATAAATAAATAAAACAAAAGAGAGAAAATTTTACCAATAAATGCAACTTTATCATCGTCATGTGTTAATTTGTAACATCGTGGATAAAATTCATCTGCACAACCAGAATAAAACCATGGTAAATTTTTTAAACTACTACAAAGACCAACCTGAACAGAAAAAAAAATTGTTTTGTTTCTTTTTTTTTAAATTAAAATTTTTAATTAACCTTTGTTGTAAAACAACCATTTCGTGAATAATGATTAACCATTTGATCTTTATTTAAAATACTTGTATCATATGTTGCTCGTACACTCCATATAAAATCTGGTACAGCTGTTTTAACAAGACGTGATAAAAGTCCATAATAACCATCATTTTCTTCCCATGGTGGAATTTCATTTTCATCAATATCAACAGGATTTTCATCTAAATTTTCAAGATAAATAAATTTATTGAATATAAATTTGAAAATTATTAACAAACCAAGATCATCATCAGCTAATTCATCATCATTATCATCATTATCATCATCATCATCACTTTTATTATTTTTTTTATCAGATTTTTTATTTCCATGAACAGATGGTAATAATGAAGGACGATCGAATTTTTCAACCCAACCACGACTATAAAAAATAAATAATAATATAGAAAAATAAAATTTATTTTTGTTAAATTACCGTCGTAAACATTCTCGTAAAGCTGGATATGGACCAATAATTGTAAATATTTTATGTTCCTAAATAGAAAAACAAAATAATGCTGCTATTTTTTCTTTCATCTTTTTTTCTTAATTATGTACTTTCATAGCTCGTTCAGCTTCATCACGTGCAAGTTTAAGTCTTTCTATATTGATTGAATCATTTATTATTGGTCGTTTTGGTGATGTATCAACTTGACGAATAACTTTAGGTGGTGATTTAGAACGCATTATTGGTGAAATTCGACGAGATGGTCGGATTACAACATGTACATGTGGTGGTGGTGGTGGAGATGCTGCTGGTACTGGTATCAGTACTGGTGCAGATGCTTGTGGAGGCGCTGATCGTCCTGGTATATGTCCTATTGATCGTGGTTGTATAAGAGCAGCTGGCATACCTGGTCGTCTTGGTAAAGGTGAACGATATATACGGATCATTCGAGCTAATCGCTCATTCGATTGATTAGGTTCTACAAACAAAAATAGACAGTAGTACCATATATTAAGAAACTTAATTTGGATCTACCCTTTATAGTTACAACCGGTAATTCATTTTCATCATTATTTGATGATTCCTCTGCTATAGTTTTACTTTCTGAAGGTGATTTATTATTTTCACTTTGATTTTTTGATCGTTTTTCATGACAGTACCATTGACGATAATTACTAGCCGCTACTTCTTTCTATAAATATATCAATTGATCTATATATAAATATTCTTTTTGTATAAAAACTTACAAATTCTTGAAGTCGTTGAACATGTTTAAGTTGACGTTCATAAAAATCCGATAAAAGATTTTGTGCTATTTCATTACTTTTTTGATTAAGTTTTGGTTTAAATGTAAACAAATGTGGATCAAGAATTGGAGATAATTCAGTACGATCAGCTGTTACAGTTGCCATTATAAATTTATTTAAACAACATCAACGAAAATTTTCGTTGTGTGTTTTTTTATTTGTTTAGAAAATGAACTGCCTATCGAACAGAATTCTTTTTTTTTTTTGTTTCACCCTATGTGTTTTTTTTTCTTTCGCTATATTCATGTGTGTGTATGTGATGTCCATTGTAATTCTTTTTTTTTTTCTTTATAATGTAAATGAGAAAGATAAAAGGTTTCATTTGAAACAAAGTTTCATAGCAACGCCTCTCTCCAAAATGATAGTCACTAGATTTTCTTATACTATTATAAAATTTATTGAAAGAAAGCAAATATGTGATAATTCTCAAGTGTAATATAAATATGACTTATAATTTATTATCAAATGACATTGTATGGAATATTGTTAATTAGTAGATAGAGATTTTTTTTTTGAAAAGACAATTAATATGAAAAACATTTTATCGACTATTTTTTTTTAAATGGATACTTATGGTTCATTATTGAGTTTTATTATTAAAATAAATAAACATGTTGAAGTATCAAGAATTTTTTATACTTAATTTCACGTTTTTATTTTAAGAAAATATGATAGGATAATGAAATTTATATACGAAAGAGTAAATGATGATATCAATGAGAGACTTGTATCATTATTAGCATAAATTATTCAATAAAATCCATATTTCGACAATTGTTTATATTTTTGAAATATTTTCAATATAATTAAAACGAGGTAATAATTACATTTGAAATATGATTCATTTTTATTGACTAATACCGAAAGTATTGAATATTGACAAAAGAGAAATCGGTGAAAAGAGAAAAAAGCTAACTCTTGTGTTTTTTCTTTTACTTATTTTATCCGTTCTCTTTGCTAAAACAACATTTTTCAACAATTCATTGTCGTTGTTTTGTGCTTGATACATATAAATTTCATTTTTTTTTTAAAATTCTAACGTAACATTATTTTGTATTTGATTTCTACATAAAGAAATTAGTTTTTCAAAATAATGACCAATATATTTACACATTGTGAAGGAGCGTTTATTGGACATGCTATTGCATCTAAATATGATCCATCTGTATTAATGGCATTTAATGTTAGTGAAAGTCTTATTGATTGTAAAAAATTTGATGGATCAGATATATTATCTCGACATCTTTATTTATATCATACAAAAAAATATGAAATTGGTGAAACAACAAAATATATATATGAAACAATAATACAACATAAAAATGATCAATCATCTCTTACACGCGAAAATTTTCGTTTTGATCAATCGATAATTGATGAAACTGTTATATTAGCTGATAAAATATGTAATGGACATACAGCTGGTTGTGGTCCAGCACAACGTTCATATCCATTGGCTTTTTGTGAATATATATCTGATGATGATTTATTTAATTTTACTAAACTTGAAGCAAAATTAACACATTATAATCCAATTGCTGGTCAAGTAGCAGGAATTGTAAATCTTATATGTCGTTCACTTCTTAAAAATGAAAGTTGGACTGATGCAGTTAATTCAGCATTTGCAACACCTCGTCTTCATACTGATATAACAAATATTCTCGTACGTTATCATCGTTGGTCTTATCCTATTGGAGAAACACATCCAGGTTATGCACCAACAGTACTTAATGCTGCACTTCATTATGTTGATATATCAAACAATGCAGCAAAAGCAATTGCGCATGCTAGTACTAAAGATAAAGAATATTGTTTACCGATTGTTGGAATATTAGCGGGTGCACGTTGGGGAATTCCAGTAGATATGTATAGAAATAATATTGATGATCCAAACTTGAAAGTTCTTCGAGAAACAGCTACTAAATTAATCAGTCTTTGGAAACCGAAACATGATAATGTATCTGCTTGAAAGATAAATAAATAATACATATTTTGAATATATATAAATTTTATTTTTCTTCAGATAAAATATCAGAATAATTTAATAAATATGATAATGCAAGTTTTTGTCATAATGATATTTGATAGGACGAATGTTAAAGAATTATAAATTAATTTATTATTAGTAATCGGAAAAAAAGATAAACTTTTATACTGGCATCATAATGTATTCGTCTCATTTTCATTCGCATGAGAATATTACAGAATTGAAAATCATAAGAAAAAATTCATTTCTACAATTTTTTTTGACTTTTACGTACATTGAAAATGTGCTAAACTTTACAGTTATTAGTTGTAATCTTGACTTCTCTTTGTCGAAAAAGAATATCATGACAAATGCACGTTTGCAGTAAAAATGAATAGTGATCCATAAGAAACACTTTTTCAGAATTTATGTGCTATTTTAAATAGAATTAGTATGGGACAAATATGCCGTCTTTATTAAAATATATATATTGTCTATATCTTCTTGGAATAAGACGGAAATATGTAAAATACATTCATAGACAACGAAAAACGGCAATTTACAAAAGTGTTGTAAAAACTGCAAAGACATCAAAGAAATTACACAAAATTTGTGGACACTCTCGAATTGTTGGTTAATTGAGGATAATCCACGAACATTTAGAAACAGTCTGAACAATTCTAAAAGTTATGTAAAGTCATATAAAACATTATGAAGGCTTTGAAAGTACAATAAAATTGTACAAAATCCGCAAAATTTGTCGAATTGACTTTATATTATAAAACCTTCGAAATATTCCATTTTTCCTCTATTTACGAATGCATTTCACATATTTTTACTTTACTCAAAAAATAAGTAAGTAACTAAACAAATGCTATGTACATAATAAATGTTTCTAATGCTTCTGTAAATAGACATGTTGTACTCAAATCTAATATGTCAAAATCAAGCAGAATATTTATTTTACTAAGGGTGAAACTTTTGTCGCACACTAATCATATGATTTGTTCATTTTCAATATCAAAGATACTATCCAAATGAGTTAAAACTTTTTATGGCGCAAGTTTTGAAAAGAAAATCAAGATTCTAACGTTTGTCTATAATGAAAAAGTTACGTTTATTTTTCAACAAACTTTTGAAACATTCTGTATATCAATTTATGAATCGCGGAAAGGACACCACTCTTAACTGATCAGAAATATGAATCCTAATCAAGTTATAGATTTAAACATTGAAATTTCTATTCAAGTTCAATGTCTGACTGAAACAAGTTATTTCATATAAAATGATGTATCGTACACTAAGTCTTTCTTTTGATATATTTATTACCAAATCTTTAAATTTCTCTCATCTTCTATAGAAATCAAATAATCAGAAATAAAAGCATCGACCCATACGTTCATTTATTAGAACTTTATTTTTTTTTCATAATAAGAATAAAATAATAAAGCATACACTTTACGCAAAAGAAAAAAAATAATAAATGAAAAATATTGTTTAAAATAAGATGACAATATCTCATATATGTCAATTACAAATTTTGTGTTGTTAATACATTAGGTAAAAATGTTTCTGTTATTTGTAACATTGCTTTTGGTAACCAATGTATGCCACCATTTGGTATATATTCAAATGGTTGTTCAACAGCAAAAACTTTTGCAAAACGATACCACCAACGAAGTGGTGCTAATATTTGATGAGCTAAATTATGACTAACAACACTTGAATAACATGATGCAGCTATATCATTTACAATTAATGTTCCTAATTAAATTATTAATTATTAAAAAAAAAAAAAAAAAAAGATGAAATTAAATAAAATAAAATTTTTACCATGATTAGTCATTGGTGTAAAATATCCCATTTTATATTGTTCAGTAACATTTCGAACTGTTACAGGTTGGAGTTGACCTTGTGTATAAATAAAAACTGTATCATGTGTTTTTATTTGATTTGCTGGAAGAAAATGTTCATTATGATTAACTGCAATAAAATGATTTCCTGTTAAACTTAAACGATGACCAGTTTCAGTTTCAATTGAATAAAATAAAGCTAAATACAAGAAGAAGAAAAAAAACACATATAAATCATTTAAAAATAAAATAAATAAACCTGCACGACTTGGTTGACTATCAAGCATCATAATAATTTCATCTTCTTCAATTTGTTTTTGTGTATTCATGACAAGTACACGATCACCTGGTCGAAGATCACGTAAAAGTTTTTTTTCACCATTTTTCATTGAAACAAAATCATCACCTGAAAAACATTTTGGATTACCTGAAACAAAAAAATATTTTTTTATTTTTAAAAATAATTTATTTAAATAATATTTACGACGAAGTGGACATTCCTCAGGTTCAGGTAAACCTGGATTAACACAACACCATTGAGCTAAATTTTGTAATTCAGTAAAACCACCTTCAGCTGCCTTGAAAAAGAAAAAGATATATATATTAATTTATATTGTTTACAATAATATATTTCATTTTTTTTACCCATCCACCAATACAATTTCGAGTTTTTGTTTTAAAACATTCCATATATCTTTCAGCTAAATTACAAAATAATTTTAAATTTCCTTTAGCTGCTTGAATTATAGCTTGTACATCAAGTTGTGCACATTCAGCTAATTGTACTGGATCTTCTTCAACAGGACATGGCATTTGTCCATTGATTATTTGAATAATCAAACCAATGAATACACATACGATGATGAATCTTTGATTTGACATCTTATCGTCTTTAATTCACTCAAATAAAATGATTTTTATAAAAGAATATATAGATGATCTTTATTCTTTACTCCACCTCTTCTTAGTCAATATATGACAAAATAAGTTGATTAGTATTATTATTAAATATATTTAAATGTATATATTTGAATAAGATTGTTCGAGAAGATAATTGAAATACTAGTTCAATATTATCTCTCCTACACTTTTAATTATATTTTAATACAATATATCCAAAATATCAAATAAATACGAATTTTCTTTTTTCTCGAGAAATACGAATTAACATTAAATTATTATTGACTAAAAAGATTCATCATGATTATATTGAATTACAATATATTCTTCTAATAATTAATCATTACAATCTATTTAAATTTTGTTTTGTTTCTTTATTTTCAATCTGAGTACATTAAACGTATCGATTAAATAATAGTTAACTCTTCTTTTTTATTTAGAAAAAGTCTTCTTTTCGACACGATTTAAAAAAGAAGATAAGTCATCAATGGCAATATAAGCAAAGATATACTTTATAGAATTGTTGATTATGATATTATAAGTTGACCTTATCATTGTATTATATATGGTGATTGATTTGAATCAACTGAAATTACTAATGGAGCTGCACTATTACAAACATATGGCTGTTGTTGAATACCAGTCGATGGTACTGTTATAATTTGTCCTCCTAATTGTGGTTGTTGCATAATTGCTAATGGTTGAGAAAAAATATTAGAATGTATTCGTGAACGATCATCATGATAAGGTTGTTGTTGTTGTTGTTGCTGCATACAATTATATGGATCAGATGGACCTCGTAATACATCTCGAAATGCACCAACAAATTCTGGAAAATCAATAAAACCATCATGATTTCGATCAATACATATAAATATATTTTCAATAGTTCGATCAATATGTTCATTATTTGCTTCCACCATAGCATCACGTAACAATTGTCGAAAACAAACACGATCAATTTTCTGCATACCACCACGTGTTAAATTTACATACTCTCTATGAAGTAATGCTACATCACCTGGATTCAAACCAGCTATATTAGCAACTGCTGTATAATCCACATCACGAAAACCACCTGGACCTGTTGGAAAATGTTGTTGTTGTTGTTGCTGAAATGATGGTTGTCCAGAAAATCGTTGAAGAAGAGGACTTGGTGGTAGATATGATGTAGATTGACCGAGTCTGGGAGGTGTACCTTGTTGAAATGGTGGCATAGCTATCATTTGATTTGGTTTCGGCGAATTACTTCTTCTACTAAGACTAAGTGGACTACTCGGTCGTGCAACATTAAGTTGTGGTGGAACAGCTCCTACTCCTCCATATTGTGGAATAGGGATTCTAGGTTGTGGACGACGTGAAGCACCTGCACCCATTGATAATTTTTCAGTACTGACAGGATCACGTTTAATAATAAGTTTTTATCAAAAGTAATTGGACTCAAAGAGAGTAATCACCAGTATACAAAAGAAAAAAAAATGAATGTTCCACTTGACTGAATTTTATATATTTATATAACGGGTACTATGTCTGTCTTTGCTTCAACTATCAAGGCTTAGTAATATATATATTGGTATATTGCGCCTCTTAAAAGAGCAATAATGACCTTCTCATCATGATTGATAACTATTGAATACAAACAAATGATAATTTATCCTTGTACAAGACAAACGATTTTTTGTTCTAGATATATCTTTAAACTTAAAAAAAGTGAGATAAAATTCTTTTTTGATCTTTTTTTTTTATTCGAACTTTGTTCTTACATGTATCGAATAGGCAGCAAAAAGAAAAAAAAGAAGACGTTGTTTTTTTTTTTGTAGTGAAGAACAGAAGGAACAAAAGAAGAAAACCATGAAGGATTTTTAGAAGCGTGTGTGTATATATATATATATATATATGCTCGTTTACAAACAAGATCAACGAAAAGCAAAAGAAGAAAAGAAAAAAAGAAAGGAATACTGTGTTTAGTAAATATCCAAAAAACCGGTGAATATCAAACAACAATAACAATAACAAACAAGATCTTTGTTTAATGACATCAAAAGTAAAGAAAAATTAACGTCAAAAATATCTGAGATGTTGATGCTCGATAAACAAAAAAAAAAATAATACAAAAGTTTTTTTTTTTAAATAACATCTCTGCATCACACAGATATATGAGATAGAAAGTAAACACAAAAAAAAAATCCAGCAAAACACATATACACACACACACACACGTATAATCAAGGAAAATAGGAAGACAAACTGTACAGTATGTTAGCTCGTGTTTTTTTTTTAATAATAATTGCTTATTGACGATTATAATTGGGCGGAGGTACTGAATCAGACGAGAAATGATCGTAACCAGTTGCTGCTTGATATGCAAATGCATTTGGCGGACCATTTGATGAATCAGCTCCATAATTATATTGATTTGTTGGTCCTTGAGAATTTTGCGGTTGATTATAATTCCATGTTGGATAAGAATATTGTGCTGAATTCGAATTAGCAGCAGGTGTATTAGTTGAATTACCTGATTGTGATCGTCCTTGACCATAGGAATTACCTTGTGGATGTGGACCAACTTGCCAAGTTGCACTAGAAGCCGATGCTGATGAAGGAGCATATGAACCATATGAACGAGGATCAGCTGTTATAAAATAAATAATTATAATTATAAAGAAAAAAAAAATTTGTTTTTACCATAATTTGGATTTTGCCATTGAGCAGGACTTAATGGTGACCATGGTTGACTATTTGTTTGTAATTGTTGTCGATTTGATTGTGAACGATTTTGTCCTTGTTGATTTGCTTGTTGGCTAAATTTAAAGAAAAAAAAAATATTAAATAAAATAATTTTTTTTTTAAATTTTACTTATAATATGGATAATGTTGTTGTTGAGCAGCAAGTGCGACTTGTTGATATTGTAATTGTTGTTGAGAACGTTGTTCTAAATATAAATTAATTACTTAGTCTTTTTTTATTTAAATATAAAAATATTTATTATTTACGTGGTGGATATTGAAATAAATTTTGATTTAAATTTGGCATATTATAATGTGTTAATGGTTGTTGCATCATATTATTTGTTGGATTTTGTTGATTATTTTCTAAACTTTTTGGATTTGCCCGTTTACAATCAATTGATTTACCAGCTAATGAATGTCGAGTTTGTTGAAGTACATCTTCAGCACTTTGTTCATTTTCAAAAAGTATAAAACAAAATGGACGACGTTTTTGTTTTATTTTATCAATTGGTGCTTCAATTTGAGCAATCTAAAACATAATCAAAAAAAAAATATTTTTATTTTTAAACTATTAAATAAAATTTAACCTTTCCAAATTGTGAAAAATATTCACGTAATTCACCATCACTTATTTCAGTATCTAAACCACCTACAAAAACTTTACGAGCTAAAGCTTGATCACGACGATGTGCAGATTTTGTATCAACACGTTTGCCTTGAATTACATGTACATCTTGAGAATAAACCTTTTTTATTTTTTTTTAAATAGAAAAAAAAATTAAAAAAAAATTTTACTATTGATTCATTATTTACTTTATTAGGTGTATCAGGATCTTCAAAAAGAACAAAACCAAAACCTTTTGAACGACCTGATTTATCGTATTTAACAGTTGCACTTTCAACAGCTCCAAAGTTTGAAAAATATTCACGAAGATGTTCTAAAATAATTTTTACATCAATAATTCTATATAACAACTAAAACACTTCTTACCCATCTTTGTATCTGGACTAAGACCACCAACAAAAACTTTTCTTTTACTAAATAACTCTCATGTTAATATTTTAATAAAAAACAAAAAGAAAAATTTCAATTTTCTATTTACTTGACTGAATCATTTGTCGCATTATCAACTCCATTATTATTTTGTCTACGTTGTTGTAATGATGAACCATTATATGTCATATATTTTTGCGACGGTAACATTGGTCTCATATAACCATTGTTATTATTTAAATATTTCGCTGGCGGACCTGTATAAATTGTTCCAGTTATTGGTGATGTCATTGGTTGTTGTTGTTGTTGTTGTTGTTGCTGTTGTTGTTTCATAGCAAACATTTGCATTGAATTTTCAAATGTATGTCCAATATTATCCAAATTTTGACGAACTGGTTGAAAACCTGAATTATTGTTGTTTGTTGAAGAAGAAATACCTTGATCGGTTGACATTTAAACACGATAAACACACACAAACAAACAAAGTCAACAAAAAAGAAAAAAAAAGAAATAAGAAAAAAAAAACACGATTTCTGAACACACGAAACACACACGAAAAAAAAAAGAAAAAGCAACTATGTAAGTTCTAAAAAAAACAAACAACAAAAAGTTGAAGAAGAAGGAAAAAAATCGATCAAGGTAAATAAATAAACAAAAAAAAAATATAACCAATCCTCTACGATTACACACTTATGCACTTTAAAGAATCGATTTTTGGCTATTGAAGGTTACTTAGTTTAGTTTATTAATAGAATTTAATTATGGCTATGTACAGTATATTGAAGAGATGAAAGATAGTCGAAACCTTTTGAACACAATTACATATTCTCATATTTAACTATGATTGTTAAAAAAATATTTTCAAATTTAAGTTATTACCAAACACCTGTACCAGAGATCAAAGAATATTCTCTTTTAATAATCAAAATATAATTAGGTTGTAGTTTCAAAATAGACCTTGACAAATTGGTCTCGGCTTTTGAAAATGGACCCAGTCTGAAATCTGTACTAGCATCGATTTTATTTCTGAATCATATTAGTTGATATACAGCAGTCAATAAATGTAATGCTACCAAGTAAAAATTATTGAAATCTTAACTATTCGGTTGCATATTTCATCTGTTTTGTTGTTCAAAAAATATTTAAATTGATACTCAGTCTTCTAAATATAAAACAGGATTCTTTTGACATTTTTTCTTATGTCTAAAGATCAACATATGTTCTCAAAATCCAAATGTTAGGCCAACTGTATCAACTACAATGCTGACTTAGCAGTTAAATCTTTAAATAAACAGACATTGAATACTATTTACGACAAAAAAAAAACTAGTTTTCATATAGTAGTGGTACTTTTGTCTACTAATATAATTTTATTGATTTATTTTGATATAATAAATGAATATAATTAATTATGTATTTAAAAAATACTAAACTTTAGTTTTAGCTTTACATCCATATTCAGAAAAATGAAATGTTCCATAAACAGCTTCTCCACATAGAAAACAAAAAGACTTTTGACATTTTTCACAAGTAACCATATTATTTGTACCAATTTTAATATGAATTTGACCACAATTTTCTCTTGGACACATTTGTACACGTTTAGCAATCTCAAGTTGAATACCTTTTTTCTTTTCATTAGTGAATATATGTTCAACTTTTTCATTTATATCAAATGGAAGTGCTGCTTCAAATTTATCAGGTTTAGGTTTACATGGATGAAAACCATAACTAGATCCATACCATCCACATGTCCAACAAAAATGTATTTGACATGCACGACAATGCATATGTTGACATCCACCATTTTTTTCAATTCGAACATTACATGCTGGACATGGTTTTGAACATTGTTCAATTGTTTTTATATTTTCTATTTCTAATAAAAGTTTTTTTAAATCAATATCATTCATTTTTGATTGATTAGATTTATGATTTGTTAAAATATTTTGAATAATTTCTTGTTTTGGACATTGAATTTGTGGATGCCAAGTTTCTTGACATCGTCGACAAAATGTATATTGACAATGAAAACATTCAACAAATGATAAATGATTTCCTGATATACTTTCTGATGGTAAACATATTATTGAATAATGACAACGTGGACACCATACCATATCAACTGTTTGTTCTAATAAATGTTGTTGATATTTTAAGAAATTTTTATCATCAGAAAATATTCGACGAAGTTCAGATAAAAATAAAGATGAATTACATTCATAACAATTTATTGATTTATATTGTTGAATATTTGATAAATATTCATTTGCCATTGAATTTAAACATAATAGACAAGCATAATGATGACATTTTTCAAATTGTAAACATAGTTTTCCTGATTTTTCTTCTAGACTAAAAGATTTTTCATAATAAAAAAATCATTTAATGAGAATTTTTCTTACCAAATAGGACAAATATGATTTGTTTGTTTAAATTCAAATTGATTTTGTATTCGATTATATTCAATTAATTGTTCATAAATTCCTTTCGAACCAATTTTATCATAATTTGTTATAAATCGTTTATCATCTATTGATGATTCAATAGATAAAAGTATAAGTTTATTATTTAAATTATAAAAATAATCTTTTATAATTTCAATCCATGTATAAACAACAACTTCACCAGCTTTCCATATACTATCCATTTGATTTGCTAATGATAATAATTGATCATATGTTAAATAATCACATAAAATACAATACATTGGTGGATCTATTTTAGGATATGTTTGTGGATAATTAATTCGAAGAGTTATAGGTGGTAAATGAGTGATTTCAGTTGATGTATTAGATTCTTCATGATGAAGAAAAATTTTATTAGGTAAAGAATCAAAACGAATAATTAAATCAAATGTTGATAGATAATTTTCATTATTATCGACTGATACAAAATCTTCATTTAATATTGATTTTAATACGAATATTTCTTCTTCATGTTCTTCAGGAATCAACTCTTTATTATTACCTGCCATTCTCTCTGTTTTTTTTTATATTGTCAGGTGATGTGCGTATATATAGTTTTCATTACAAGAGAATTATGTAATAACCTATTATGATTCATCATTATAGTATGTTTTTTTTTTACTCCATCCATAAACAGTGAGTGACGTATAAAAAAGATCAAAACAAAGAAAAAAAGCGTGTAATATATAAGTTCACACAAACAAGCAAAATGATGTTTAAGTCAGCGCAACAATAACAAAAGAATAAAATGAAAAAGAAAAAAAAGAATGGATTAAAACTAAGTCATAAAAACTGACTGGGAATGTATTTAATTTGTTCTTTATAATTCATCACCATGTGTACTAGTTTCTGTATCGTCTGTATCATCATCATTATCAGTTGTTGATTTAGGTTTTTCTTCTAGAAAGAAAGAAAGAAATTTTTATTCTATTTCAAAAAAAAATAAATAATATTACTAACCAGCTTCACGTTTTTTTCTATCTTCTTCTTCTTTCTTTCTTTCAGCTTCATCTTGTGAATCTTTCATTTTTTTTTCAGCATCTTTTGTTTTACCCCATGTTTCGTTGCCAAAATCTTCAGCTCGTTGAACACTATCTGTGATAATAACATTATCAAAGATAGTACCTGATTTAACTTGCCATAAATCAAAACCAATTAATCCAATATCTTTATATAAATAAAGATTTGGATCTTCTTCATATTCAGGATTATCGATTTCGGGATGAACCCATGGTCCTTTAAAAGCTGGATTATCAATTTGACGAGCTTTCCATGCACCTTTATAGTCTGGATTATCAACCATTGGTGGTTCCCATGCTCCATCAATTTCATCATCCCAATCTTCTGGTTTTTTAGCATCGGGATCGGCAACATGTTCTGGCTTATCCCAACCTAATAAATAAAAATTAAGAATGATTTTTTTCTTTTAAAGTTTATAATATTTACCTTCTGGTTTTGTATCAGTTGGATCATCAATTTTTGGTTCATCAACCCAATCTGATGGTTTTTTAGCATTTGGATCTGGAATTCGTTTTGGTACAGAAAAATCCCAATCTTCTTCAAGTTTTCCACCTTCAACTTTTTCACCATCAATACGAACTTCATATGTATTATCAGAATTAAGAATTAATGTATAAAGATGTGTTAATTCATCATCTTTACATTTAATATCTTTTTTAATTAATAAATTTTTTCCTTTATACGTGAAAATAACATGAACTTTCTTTTTATCATAACCACAAATATCAGGACCTAAAAAAAAAAGAATTAATAAGAAAAATAAAATGATCTATATAATTTACCAAACATAATATGATATGGTGAATCACCAGTAAGACCTTGTTGATCAGTATCTGCTGGATAGACTTTAACATAACCACCACCACAATCAATTTTTTGTTCATGTTTAACAGTAAATTGAATAACAACAGTTTTTCCTTCATTTGAAAATTTATTAAATTTAGCAGAAATAGCATAAAAACGAGCATCCTGAGTTGTTTGAAGACCTTAAGAAAAAAAAATAATAAAATGGTTATTTCATTTAAATTAAACATTTCTATAACATATGTTCAATTGTATCCATTAGAAAGTATGATGGCATTATTAGCTGATATTATTAGTATGTGATAGTGGAATACTTTTTATAATAGGTAACATCAGCTATAATATTACCATACATTTGCAAAATGAATACATTTTGATTATTAATTAATAAACTTACCAAGATCTTTCTTAGCATCACCATAAAATTTACCATGAGATAATTTAAATTCTCCTAAATCTGATTTAGCTGTTGATTGTACCCATCGATTTTTGTAACTTTCATCTTTAAGAAAGAAGTTAATGATTGAAGAGAAAACAAAAAGAATTTTTACCTTCAAATTGTTCAACAAAATGATCTGTTGAATAAACAGTGACGATAAAAGCGAGTAGAAATAATGAGTAAGTTAAACGAATCATGATGCTAAAAAAGAATAAATGAGCATAGAGTTCCTTTTTCTTCTTTCTTTTATTGTGTACAAGAGAGACGAATCAATTAGCAAACACCGGAGTATGGGGTGTGTTTGAATGATTGGATAAAATAAAGATACATAAACCTATCAGAGGCTAACGTGTGGAACAAGAATATTGCTTAAAGATATTATTAAAAATTTTATTGAAAAAAAAAAGGATGAAATATTATAATAAAATAATAAATTTAAATAAAAAATTCAATTTTTATGAATTTTTATCCAACGACATCTTTATTAGATGGTGTATTTGTTTTAAATTAATTTTCATTTACAATATGAATGAAAATACAAATAATAATGAAGAGAATTTATTATCAAAATATTTTTATAATGAAGAATTATATAATAATTCAGATAAAGATGGTATTGATATTATAACACTTCGTTATACACTTTTGTAAGTGTATTCATTAACAAACAAAAAAATTCAACAGGATATTTTCATATATGTTGTTTTTTAAGCGCGAATTAGTTTTTATGAGATCAATGAAATAATGTCTGGAAAAAAAATAATGAAAAGTATCGAAACTTTTCTCACAATGATATAATTGTCATATGTGGCTTCGATTTAAGAGTAATTCAATGTGCTGTTTCAATTAATCTCAAAAAAATAACTATCCTCTGATAAATACTTATATAAACCTACGAATGATGATCAATCTATTCTATTTGTTAATATAAACGATAGTACTAACATTTTTCTCAAATTCAATGTGAATCTTCAAATAGGACTATGATGTTAGAGTTTCGATTGGTTATATTCTTTGGACATAGTAATTTACTAATATACAAAAATCAAACGTTCATTTTAGAGAATGTCGTAAACAACTTCTTAATTCGGTTAAATCTTTGATTGATATAGAATTTGCCTGTAAGTCGTGTTTCTTTTACAAAAAAAAGGATTTTATTCAGGTTATTTTTGATATAGATAGTAAAGTTGAACTACGAGAAGATTTTGATGAGTTAAAACTACAATATGACAATTTAACAACTGAAACTAATCTATTAAGAAATAATTTTCATGAATTAAACAATAATTGCAAGTGAGTGAAATTTTCTTTTAACAATAAATTCAAATTTTATTAGTAGATTTTTAATTCAACAAACAAAAAATATTCTTGCAGAACGAGATACTTATTATTCTGAATGGCAATATGTCAGAAATATTCTTACTCCACGGTATGATAAAAGAATGTTTAATATACTAAGTGGTTCATAATAAATGCATCAAAGTGTTCTCCTCTTTCTAGAATATTTTTTTAATAGTATTTTATACTAACATATTTTTATAACTCATAAAAAATAGTAAAAATTGAAGAGATGCAAAATAGTCAAGTGCGAGCATATATCTAATGCATATTTTAGAGGTGCTTACCGTGGTAGTGACAATAGCGGCAGCGATAGTGTTTCAGTCGCAATGCATGTCTCTGCCATATTTTGATCGAATGTTTGACAGTATATCAAAAAAAGCTTAAATTATTGATGGGATGACTTTTAGAAGGTTATAAACTTGCAAAGCAAATGTTTCTCGTACAGTCTACATTCAAAAAATTTATATAGATTCAGTTATTGAAATAAAATGAACATTTTACAGAAGAAAAAGAATGTAAGTCGGTCAAATTTGGAGCTTTAAGGCTATTTTTGAGATCAGTATTATTGTATATCAATAAGCCGTATAAAATTTTACTGTATGTGAGCTTACGAAGAAATATTCAGCCTATACCTTTATCGCTGTCCAAAATTCATCCAATGGATAATTTAAACTAATTTTTGCAAATTGTGTATTGGTTATATGACGTATAAATAATTTTGTAGAGCAAGAAATCTCTATCACGTAACTCCAGAATAGAACCTTTCTTAAGGATCTACGTATTCAGGTCTCAATTCACATTTGAATTTAACTTCACACTCAGTTTGCGTTCAGTTTTCAACTTGAGTATGCAACAAATAAGGTCAACATATACTACTCTCTTTTTCAAGACTTTTTTGGTACTTTTTGTTTTTATAATTAAAAATATCATTTCAAATACAAAGAACAAAATAAAGTCGAAAGAATAACAAAAGAATAACGAAAAACATAATCAACATGTTAATAATATCTCTTTATTACGCTTCGATGTGTATCAATAGAATCTGTTGGGCTCAACATTTTTGGATCCGAATTCGATGAAATCTATTACCAGGTTTTGATAAAAAGAACTTCGAATGCGAGTCAAAAACAGCATTGTTCCACAGTTCCTTAGTCTTTGGTATATTGAGATGTGTTCTAGAAGAAGAAGAACATCAAGATCCGTTTATTATGAGTCATTCGCTACATGTTGTAATTCAAATTTCATTTAGACCTGATTGGGATAAATGTTCTCATATAATAATAGACTGGCAAAATCTATCAATTGGAAAGACAAGTGAACAATTAGTTAATATATTGATTAATGAAATTAGTGATGAAAATAATGATGAATTTTTGCCAATGATTACTATCAATAAAAACGTATTAATTAAAATTTCATAGAAAATTATTCATTAATTTCTATCTTTAGGAATTAGATGAAAAAAATTCTTTTTTTGAACAAATATGTCAAGATACATCCTTGGAAAAAAAGTTTATTAAAAATCGGCATATGAGTCGACGAATAACTGGTTTACTTATTAAAGAAATTTGGTCAAATAAATCATATAAAGAAAATAATGTATATTTATATATATTAATTTTCATATAAATAATATAAACATTTTTATTTAGTTTGAAATAAAATCAAATATAAAATTAACTGATTATGTATTTGATTATTTAACAAAAAGATTTGATAGTAAACAAATAGCTATTGAAATCGGTTATAATATAAAATATGCATGTAATCGTTATAAAAATAATTATGAAATAAATTTATTTTGGCAAATATTAACAGGACAAATTGAAGAAAATGTTTATCATTATGAAATGAAAGAATTTGCTCGTATTTTTCAATATTTTATTAAATTATGTTCAAATTCTCCAACAAAATCTGTATGTATTTTTATGACATACGATCTAAAACGAATGTTGAAGTATATAGATTCAGAAATTTACATTTCTTCCCTTTCACAGAAACCATGACAGATATTGCCATGGAGACATCCTAGATACTATAGTTTTCTTCTTATTTACAATGCAAATAAACGATTCGATTATTTTTAATATTTTAATTTCATAAGGATTGTACGACAAACTTTTATTTAAGTTATTATAGACAATTCAATGGTCAGATTTTATTAATGCTCTTCATGAACTTTATCCAAATTGGACAAATGAACGTATATCACTTTTGATTAATTCAGTTGAAAAAGAATTACAACAATTATTAATAGACAAAAATAAATTTGAATTTTTATTATTATTTATGGAAGATGATGAAGGACATTTTGGAGAATTTCTTCAAACTATACGTGAACAATTACAATTAGATAAAAATGAATATATTGAAAAAATTAAAAATATACTTATTGGACAACCGTAATGTTACTTTTTTTTTATATTAAAAAAAAATAAATATTTTAATGTTATTTTAATTTTTAAAAGATTAATATCAATTAATGAATTCAAACGTGCTGTACAACTTGTTGATCCATTTATATCGAAAAAAGAACTTCAACGATATGTAAATTGGGTATTTGAATCAAAGAAAATATTAATCATGGATAATCAAGAGGAAATATTATTCAATACAAAACAAAATATTAAAACAATTAAACAAAGACAAATACGTGATTTTGAAGAGATTATTCTCCGTTTAGAATGTTGTGCATGTTTTATGCATTAAATAAATAAAATTCATCATTTTAATATTTTAAGTAAAATATTAATGGTAGCTAATGAATCTTGAGGGTGAGGGTACCTAGTCTCACTCTCTCGAGAAACACGATTTGTACTAAAGCAGCGTTGAACACCTAAAGAGAAAGGGAAAGTGTACATTTTAAACAATAATAGGATATACCAGATGTTGCTGAGGATGACATTGTCGATGCTGTATAAGTTTCGATAATCGAATTTGTGTTTGTAATAGCTGATGGTGAAGCCATCATTAAATTTGCTGTTCC
>JAJEKB010020350.1:117640-170491 GCA_022393335.1 Macrotrachela quadricornifera | reverse complement strand
GGGGGGGGGGGGGGGGGGACCGGCCGGTTAAAAAAATGTTTGAGGCCGGTAAAGACCGTCAAAAACTGGCCAATATATTCGGTCATTTATTGCCGATAAAAAGAAAATACGGCAAAAAATATCAATTTTTGTACTTTTTTCTCACATTTTTAGTAGTCTTGCACAATATATATATCGTTGTATAATGCTTTAGTATCCGTAGAGTTATTAAACGATGAATATAAGCTATTTCTTTCTCAAAAAAGAAGGTTAGTTCTACCCAGCATGTGATTCTTTAAGTCTAAATCTCGAATTTTTTCACGGATGTTTTATAGAAGAAGCTAATATTTTTTAGAATCTTATATCTAGTGACACTATTATAATTGTGCTATTCAAGAAACAAAATAAAACTCTGTTAAAAAATTAAAAATATATTTAAATAAGTTAAAGAAAATAAACCTGATAAATCTTGAAAGAACACGACTATATTGACAATTGCACCTAAATTTGCTCTTGATAAATATTTTAAGAGAAAAGCAACGTGTTAAAAGAGTTTTAAAATTCATTTTTTGCCTGAAATCTGAGTGAGGAGGGTTAAATTTTTGGACTACAACATATTTGCAAACCGGTAAAGAAACTGGTGAAGATCGGCTGGTCCAGATGGACCGGTTCCCACTCTGTTATGTATTCATCATGAGAATATATCTCTTCTCTTACAAGCCATTGATGAACGCATTCATGGTATTAAATCGATTGATTTGGACTCATTTATTAAATTTCCAGTTTGTGATGATAGTCAAGAATTCTGTATATTTAGCAATTGTAGTCAATGTTTGAATAAATTTAAAATGAGAATTCAAGATCAAATGATTGATCCATTTGTAATTATTAAATGATCGGTACCGTCAATATCAAAAGAAAGTCGAACAGTTAAAATTGATTATGAAGGAACAGTTCAAAATTGTATTCATATTTTACAAACTAAAAATAATTCTTTTCTGTTTCATATCTTTATTAAAAGACAACAATCGAATTTTTTTAAAACGTTGAAGAAACATGTTACTGACGAAAAATGTTTACTTCCAGTCGATTATGCCGAAAATTATTCTATTACCGAACAGAACGAAATACAAAGTGCTTACTGGAGCCGAAAGCATTTATCGATTTTTACAGCACATGTTTGGTCTCAATTAAAAACATATCTATTAGTAGTAATGTCTGATAATTCATCACACGACAAATACGCCGTTGCAAAATGTCATGAACATTGATCGCCTTTTGCGAAACATCTAGAATGATTTCAACCAAAAAACTTGCTTTAAACCCCAATACTACTTTTTTCATTTACAAACCCTTGATACAACGATTCATATCCATTTGTAATTATAAAAGTCGTTGAAGTTCACTTACAGCTACCTTGCCATTTCCCCCAATATTAGTTTTTCTGTACTTGACAAGCCTAGCAAAGCTTCAAAACTCCTACGATCAATATCCACTCATACATCCTATCTTCATCCGATAGCAACACCATGACCATTTACTACTTTCAACGGCATTAATAAAATCCATAAATACATATTTATACGTTCATACTCATGCCATCGTCAACACCAGCTTTCATAACTATATATATCCACGCACTTTCTATGCATATAAAATAAAGTATTCATCTACATTTCTCATCACTAACTATCAATGAAAGTAAAAAAAATTTTATTCTCTCCCAATAGTTAAAGAGAAATTTTCATTAATAAATTTTATAAATAATTATGACTGAAAAATAAAAATATTTATATTTTTTGTAGGATTATGATAGTCTGATGTATTTTGATTCGTTTATATTATAAGTGAAATTAGGCAGCTACTCAATTAATTCAAGTAATATCTAAAGAAATAAATTAAGTTAAAATATAAAATAGCCTAAAATAATTGAATGTGTACGAGTATAGGTAAATCATCATAATCACAATGTTAAAACAGCAAATATGAAAACTATGCTAAATGTAATCGGATGTTTAACTGAATACAACAATGTTCTTTTTTTCTTAAAGAAGGTATTGTGCTGTTATTGGCAGCGATGTTTTTACTGTTGAATAAATGTTGATAGTTGGCATATTCTTTACGTTGCTATGATCATTCCTCAAAATAGTGCCAAAAAGATCGACTAAGAAGCAAAAGGACAAGCACAAATAGTTCACTTTTATCTACTAGCAGCTACGTTTTCTAACATTTATTTACATACATTCATCCATATGTATATTTTTATCGACTAACAACAATATAAACATTATTACAGTAACAAATCAAATCTATACCTTCTTTTTTGTTCTTTATAGAAACATCACTTAATCTCGAATAATTAGTATATTTGATTTATTAATTTGTAGTGACCCAGATCGATCATTCCGACCGTCGGAAATGGCGTATTAAGGCACTAATTCTCATCGTATTTCGCCATAATCCGTCATCTCGTTTTACGGGCCGTTTTTTTCGCTAGACGACGGCGATCGTTTTTCGTCCCATTTTCACTGTTTTACGAGCTCACGTAAAACGGCTCGTAACGATGTCATTTTTCGCCGTTTTCTTTCACATGGGGAGTTAGATCTCATACTCTATTGTGACCTCTAAATTGTTTTTTTCATTGAGTAAAGATGTCTGACGGATAGGAATTAATATTTCTTTTGCTATTAAAAATTTTTGTTAAAAAAAAAGAAAAAATTGATTTCATCGCTTTAAGAGACTCAATAGTTGATTATCAACTATAAGAAAAATAAGGTTTGTTACAGGTTTCTCTTTTCCTTTATTTACATTAAATAAATAATCAAATCAACTTTTTTAAATGTAGGTTGTCATTTGACGACCTGTTGTTACATAATATTTTACTTTCTTATTTTTTTTTGTTCCAGTACACATCAAACACATGCATATAAAAAGTGCTTTTGCCTTGTGGGTTTGAATAACGAGGTAGTTGGTCTTAATTGAACCATAAGAGTAGATTGTAAATCACAATCCTGAAAAAAATAAAACAAAAAGACTAGTAACAATAGAACGAAAAGCACAATATATACTTCATGTAAATGTTCAATAATTTGAATAATTGTTTTTATACGTTCATTAAATGCTACGGCTGATTGCTCCGTAATTTCACTTTATACCATTTATGCACTAAACTAGATGCATACTATCACAGAAAAACATATTAGTTACAATGTGCAACTATGAATTAAATACTTACGTTGTGCACGATAGTGTTTCCTATATATAAAAAACTAATTAAATTATTTATTCGAGCAGCCATAGCTGGTGTCACAAACACTTCGTCAGATAGAGAGCCGGCAAACGATCTGATATATTCTTTTAATACATTAACGAGGGAACATATTTAGGTGTTCAAGCCCTTTAAGCCTCATTTTTTTGGCGATAGATAGACCTCGATGAGGTATGAAAAACCTCAGAAGGATTCGTGCCCTCGTGCCTTTATTTCCGAGATATCGAATTTTCAAGATGCATGGGAAATCAGAGAATAAAATGAAAAATTATTGTGTTTGAAGAATAGTATAGTATTAAGGTAAAAATGTTTTTCAGTTTCATGCACTGCTCGTGCAACTTACTCTGAATTAGGAGTTAGATCAAATCTTATTAGTAACACATCTACTCGTTGTTCATCAACTTATAGAGCGCTCAAATTCTTCATTTTACCGTTGATATCGTTATAATTATAAACTACATAAGTCTCACTAAAGAAAATCAGTGAAAGTGATAATTCAGAAAAAAGTGATTAAAACATAGTGGTTTGTGGCACCAGCTGCAACAGAGGAAAGGAGCCATATCACATGGAGACGCGGCGCATATCGTAGCGTCAAACGAGAAACACACTTCAGTTACAGTTTTAGAGGACCCTGGATGGTTATCTGTGTAACCACTGGCGTACCATGCGTATTGGATCATCTCACGAAAAACTTTAGAAGACAATTGATTATGAGTGAGAGACGTGAGACGAATGATATTATTACGTTCATGCATGTTAATGTCAAGCTCATCGAGCAGCACACTATCATATAGCCGACGAGGGATTACTTTTATTTGCCTGTTGAAAAAGACATCCAATGGCTGAATTTGATCCGTCGTTTTCCTCGATATTTCGAGCCTTGTGCGCCCGGGAATACAATCGTATAACCCCTTTCTGTATGTCTGTCCTCCCCAGTAGTCCGAGATAAGTAGAAACTTCTTGCGTTGATCAAGTGATGGGAGGAGAACATGATCACGTCAATACTCGACCAAAGATGTCGTTAGCTTTCCAGAACTGCTGCAAGTTACTACCACATTCGAGGCCTTGAAAAGATGTGAACTAATGTTCTCGCTCATGTGCTCTTTGGGCTCTTTCAAGCAAAGATAGATTGGCGAGAGAAGATGACCATCTAGTGTGATTGTTGGTTGCACTGTATAACTGTGGGTGGTGGCATTTATAGAGCGAACATATTCAATTGTAATCTTTTCCCTTTTGTGGCTCAACGTGCGAGTAGAGTGTAGTTCTAGTTGGATTCCACTTTGATCTGTGTTAATAACCTCGTCGGTTCCATATTTCGGCAAAAGCTTGCGAACATCAGCCACGAACTGATCGGCCGAAGTTTTGATCGTCTCCTGGTTTTCTGTTTGGCGCTTCGTCACAATCTGTAAGGAACACATAGTTTCAGTAAGTTACGTCTCAAAATATTTTTGAAGAAACTAAAGATTCGCGAAAATCGAGAAATCTAAAACTGGTAAAAGCCCCTTTTTCTCATTTTGATCTGCTTTTACTATGTACAGATTCTTTTCCCAGATTCGTAAAAGCTAATCACAAATCTCTTACTTTGGTCACCTTGCGCGAGATGATATTGTTTTTATTTGAAAGTGTGCAACCAGTAGCTGGAAGCCACGAAACTATATAAAGACTCATCCATGGATTTTTTGAAAGCCCATCGACGAAGATCAATATCATACACGGGCAGGCCTTTTTTCCGAGCTCGTTCGAACATATCGAATACATGATCATCTATTTTGTCGAGCTTCTGCTTCTTCGTTCCATGTTTCTCAAGATAATGACGAAATCGGGCGAGATAGTTTTGGTGCGGGATACGTCGAAAGTAATGTTTCACTGTTTCCCATCGTCGCTTTTGTTTTCCAGTCTTTGGATTAATCTCATCATAGAAATTGACTGCCTTGGTCATGTAACCAAGTGAAAATTCTTTGTACAACGTCTTCTCCTCGTCCTCTCCATCACCATTCCAATCGAGATCGAACGCAGTTCCAGCTTCATCTTCGTCTTCGTACTCCAGGTCATTGATCAATTCAATTCACCGTCAACCGACTCATAATCGAGGGTTGTTTCGACTTCGAAGGAGTGTGAATGACTGTTGGTAATCGATTCAAGTACACCACACAGCATCTCGGCTACTTCACATTCACGATTTGTAATAGCACTGGTGATGATCGAAGTGTTCGAAAAAGTGGGAGACAATAAATTCGATACTCGATCGACGAAAACCTTCACGACATTTACTGGATTGATCATTTCGAAGTAGAGACCAGAAAAACTAATATCAACTGCTTGCTTGTATCTCACTTGTATATTATATACAACCGAATGAAAAGAAAAACGGTAACATAGTACAAATTACAGACAAAAGAGAACAGGAGGAGAATAAACTAGAAGAGCGTGGTAAAAAGAATGTGAGTATACAACACTTATCACCAAAACATGATGGTATGCCAGCGAAGAAAACAGAAAGTAACATAATCGATAGTCTATCATCGTTACCCGTTCACCAAGCATTATTTTATCGTTTATAACGATGTCAATGATAAAATGAAGAATTTGAGCGCTCTATAAGTTGATGAACAACGAGTAGATGTGTTACTAATAAGATTTGATCTAACTCCTAATTCAGAGTAAGTTGCACGAGCAGTGTATGAAATTGAAAACATTTTTACCTTAATACTGTACTATTCTTCAAAAACAATAATTTTTCATTTTATTCTCTGATTTCCCATGTATCTTGAAAATTCGATATCTCGGAAATAAAGGCACGAGGGCACGAATCCTTCTGAGGTTTTTCATACCTCATCGAGGTCTATCTATCGCCAAAAAATGAGGCTGAAAGGGCTTGAACACCTAAATATGTTCCCTCGTTAGAAATATTTTTCAACTGAAATATCTCGATGTATATATCAGTTGATACAGTTTCTCATGAAAATCATGAATTTAATACTATTTTTTATTGAAAAAATCTCATAAAAAAAAACAAAAGGATGGCAATATACGAACCGGTTTAGGTATAAAAATGCCATAGGTTTTACAATATCGGGTCTATTAAAGAATTATTATGCCTTGTCCTCCGCATATAGGTTAATTATTGATGAATTGTTGCTTTTTTATTCCTTTTTTTTAGCAAAAATAGTATTAAAATCCCAATTTTTATGAGAAACTGCATCAAGTAATCATAAATCGAGATATTTCAGTTGAAAAATATTTTTTGAAATTTTTTGTTTAAAGTATCTTTCACGATTTTTTTCGAACTATTTTTTTGTCAAAAATATACAAATGAAATGTCTATACGTGCAGTTTTTCATGGTGAGCTTTAATTTAGTATAAAATATTTTGTGATATCATTTATACTTTAAGTTGTAGAGGCGAGTGTAGTGGTTTTGTTGCATCCTATATTTTCCCTTGATAAGCTTCATCAGAAAGTTATAAAACTTTTTTCACACATGATTGAATGAGTTATGAGATCATATGCTATATATATATCTCAAAGTTTTGAAGAGATTTATTTTTCAATGGAATCTTGAGTAGGATCATGATCAAGTTTTCGATAAAAAGTCAATGAAAAAATTTGAAACTCATATAAGTTCATTTAGTACTCAATATTGATTCCAACTATGTTATTAGTTTTGGCTCAAATAATAATTTTTCTAATTAAAATCTGTTAAATGTCAACCAAAATGGTGTGCAGTATATGAAAATATAACTCATTCAGTTATGTGTGAAAAAATGTTTTATAACCTTATGGTCGAATTTTTCAAGGAAAAATATGTCGGAAGATCCTGTTATCATTAGTGCTACACTATATAGAAAATTCAACCTGCATTGTCTTATTTTGACAACACTTTCGTTCATGATACTAAAAGTTGATGACCAGAACTATATCTTTTTTTTCTCTAGTTTGACCTCAGAACGTGATCAGAATCAAAAAGACGATCTTTAAAGCATGACTAAACGATCTGATGAATTAGAATCTTTATCATTTTTTTATAGGTAAATCAGAACGAGATAATATTTAGATTTTCATAACAGCTTTTTATAGACTTTTCTATAAAATAATCAAATTCAAAATCTAAAATTTTTCCATAGTCAATCACTACTTACGTGGGTTGACCTTCTGGCGAACCTCTTTAAGATTTTTATTTACTTTTATAGAGAGATGTTATTTATCCGCATCAATTAAAAAGTATTCATGAAGAATCTTAGATATTATTATATTGATTTTATATGTATGAAATATCTTTTACAATATTTCCTTCGCTTTATAATCGTTCGAATCATGGTGAAAATGTATGTGAGTATCTCTGATATTTATCTATATTTTCTCTCTTTATAATACAATAACAATTTTGGTTATAGAGCTTTGTCAATAAAATACATAAAATACATAATTTCAATACAAATAAACTTAAAAATTAATCCGGAGGGTGAGGGTGAGGGTGAGGGTGGGGTAATGGTGCGGATGAGAAAGTCTTTATATAATTTTGGCATTTTTCGAGTTGGTTTTTGATTGCTGGTACTTTTAACTAAGGGCTGTAGAAACGATAATATCACAAGAACAAGTGTTTCGGGAGCAACTGTTTGAGGACAAATATCATCAGGGCGTAGGTCAGATGCCAGAGCGGAGGAGTAACCACACTTTGTCTGTTTCAATGACAAAAAAAATGAACTTTTCAGAAGCAGGGGCGTAACCCTATTTTTTTTTGTATTTAGATGACCAAAAACTACGAAATTTTAAACGTAGAGAAGCATAAACCCCTTTTTTCCTATTAAGTTTCGGAAACAGAGCATTATGCCCTACTCACCCACCCCTATTTACGTTCCTGAATAATATTGGGGAGCAACTCTCAATGGGGAGCAAGTGTCGCGGGAGCATCTGTCTGGGGAGCATCTTTCATGGATTCGTATCTGATACATCAGAAGCTTCGTCGGCTGCTACAGTATAAAATTTTTTTTGTTTAATCACCTCATTTAAAAGTAAATCTCTAATACAACTTGCACAAATATTAATTAATTAATTTTTTATCCTCCAACTTAAATAAGTAGCATTCTTTTGATAATCAATCAAATGCTTCTTTAAGACTTCATCACCAGTTTCAGCTCTAAACGAAATTAAAGATTCAAAATTACCTTGATTATCATTTTCACCATTGCCCTAAATGCAATATTCTATTTAGATAAAAATAAAATACATTTAATTATACTAGATAATACGATTCTGTTTTTATTTTCTTGTTGTACATTAATATTATTTAGTAATACATTAGCATCTAACATTGAATTAGAATATCATTTAACACATTCTGCACCTTGATTAATAGAAAAGTGATGATAACCACATTTCTCATGAGTAGATATGTAATGAAGAGCATCTTTTAAAGATCGTAAAGGTTTATTGATAAATTGGCCTAAAGTTTGATAATTTCATTGTCTTGAAAATAGCATACAAACCGACAAAAAACACCTTGATGACTTTTTGAATAAGTTACTCAAGTATATTTTATTAGTCATGAATGTTGGCATACCAATCCTTTTTTCCATTTTGTTCGATTTTTGGGAACACATAAGTTGATAGTCGATTAAACCATTTGACCAATAAGAGATTTAATAATGAAAAATCATTTTTAGCTGTATTATTGGAAACAAAAAACTAAATCATTGTCGGTAGGAACATTAATAACCTTGTTCGAATTTTAATCAATAAGTAGCGAAGATGCAGTAACTGGAACTTCTCCATTATTGACAATATTATATGCCTCGGTAAAATCTGTGCTTTTGAAATTATCTGTTGCTAACAGTTGTGAGTTACTTGTATCGTCATTTTTATGATTTTTGTTTGGTGTAAAGTACGTAATAATATCAGGGACGGCACGAAGAGGTCAGGGCAGGGGGATGGGTGATACCCCGAAAATCGGAGCCTCTAGACGAAATGGTCAAAATCGGAGAACATTTTCTCATTCTGCTTAAATTTGGGGGAAGACTAAGCATTTTTATTTGTCATTGTTTTCTTTTCGAAGCAGACTTTACAATATACTTTAGACTACTATGAACACACTTCACGCAATACGATATTGAGAGTTCCAACAAAAAATCTGATTATTTTAAGATTTTATCCTTCGTTCAGTTTTAATATTACAACTTTGTTCATGAAATAACACTAGAAAAATATGAATACAAAAGGTTACAAGAAACAATTTAAATACAAATACGACGTCCACATTTATTCTTTGACCATCTTTCCGCGACATTCTCTTTGAATATTTGCACGGTTTATTAAACGATACAGAGATTACTTAATCCGTTCGTAGCGGATGTCCCATATACGAGACGGAGGCATGAAACCTCGACACAGATGAGTTAAAAAAGAGGAAGTGTAAAAGAGTGTTTACGATGATAAGGCGTCCAATATGTGAGGTTGCTTACTATGCCATTTATGCTATATACTGAGCACAGGTCTAACTAGTTGCAACGTTCTTATCTGGTAATTACGACAACAATGAAACATCATTTAGATTCTTTAAAGTATTGAATATTCTTGAGGAATATTCATTTTGCATTAGCAATCTGCCTATCAGATTGTTTCGCGCTGTTGTCGACGTAAGAAAGAAATATTTATACATTTATCATTAATATCCACATATTACATTACTTTTAACGCCAGATGCATCTAGCTATAACACTAATTTTTTGCTTAAATCTCAAGAATCGAAAAAATTAGAATAGATTTCAAGCCTAGATTTTTGCCAAATTTAGGCTAAGTTGTCTACTGCAATGCTCCGAAGTCATGGAAAATTGTTTACGGTAATTCTCCAAAACTGGAGAAAAGTGTCCATTGTGGTCCTCCGAAATTGGAGAATTTTGATTAGGGTGGCTCTCCAACAGTGGAAAAAATCACATAATGATCCCGCAAGTTTGGAGAAAATTGACGCTATCAAAATTTTCAAATTCGGAGAAAGCTTCAATCAAAATTTTCTAGAGCACGGGGGGCTCAGTCTTTTCCCCCCCCCCCCCCGGTCGCACCGTCCCTGAATAATACCTTTATCTTTATTGTTCATGATTTTAAGAGTTCTTTTGAAGAAATTCGTTTAATAAAAACAAATCACAGCACAAAATATAATGTCCGCGTTTGTATTGTTCTATTTTTTTAAAATAATCATTAGAAACAATGAGTAGATACAAACAGTGTACACTAATTGAAATACAAATTTGTTAATTAAAAGACAAAATATACATTCAAGTAATCTTTGTTATGCATGAAAAGGATTAAAAAAAACTAATAATAATTTTTTCCGGCGAGGGAGTCCAGAGAGACCAATCCTACAATCCCTCCTCCCTGAGTTCGTCACTGAAGAAAACAACAATGAAATGTTAGAGGCCTCTGATGATCATTTGATTCAAATCTCTTCTTGACATAAACCAATATTCAGTACAGGGCAATGTTCTAAAAGAACATGAACTGTGTCAGTGATTCTATCGTTGCTATGGTTGCAACAGAATATCCGTCTTATGTAGCTATGATATGCTTACTCGTTTCTGTCTCTCACAAATACACATAGTTTATATTTTATACAATTATTTCTCCTTAAATAAATAGCAGTTGCGAAAAATATGAAACAGAGATCGTACAATAATTAAAGTCAGGAAAGTATTACATGCTTTTATTAGACACATATGAGGAGTTCTATGCGATTCCCAACACATTTGTGTTGAAAACGATGTTTTTATGTCGGATCAACCCAAAAAAGGTAATGTATTGATCGTTATAAAAAATCTAAAATTCTTTTTGATTAATTTCTAGTTTTCAAAAGCTGCCTTTGATAATCACTATTCAAATCTCGGATAATCTTATATATAATTGAAGAATCTAGAGTGTCTAGCACTGATTATTTAGAATCATCACGGTTAGATTGAAAATGACATTTAAATTCCTATATTTTAGTTATATTCACTATCTTGAGGATGTTATTATTTTTCGAAGTTGATATTCAATGCAGAATTGAGAATTTTTGATGATTATAATTATCTAATCACTTTTGACAAACCTAAAGAAATAGCAGATCTTATTATTAATTTTCGGCAAAGTCATTATCCTTATTTGGCTCGATTATAAGATTGGTCTTATGGTTTTATAGTATCTTTATTAACAATTTAAAAGAAAATTATCTGAGTTTTCAAAATTTATTAAAAAAATTTGCATTTTTTAATCAAAGTGATTTTTAGCACTACCGATGTTGTTGGCAATCTTATCAAAAGCATTGTTTACAATTATTTTATATCTGTTGGAAAAGAAAGATACTCTAACTTCCGCAATTAAACATTAATAGAACGTTAATAATTTAACTATTTTCAATTTGATAGAAAAGTTATTTTTATAACATAAATGGAGGAATAAACTTGGTGATTTATACCAATGATAAACTTTCGATTTCAATATGAAGGTACATATTGAAATACCTATAATCAAACAGATGCAGAAGGATGCGTACTCTTTCACTTTTGAAAAATTTTCAGCTTTTCTCAGCAAAAATCGTGTTTTTAATAGAGAAAGGTCATCAAATTGATGAAAAAAAAATGCATTACACTCCCCAATGTTGAAAAAATGATATACGAACCTTCTCAGTTCTCAAAAATTTCTCTTGACATTCCTCCTCTCCACTTCTTTCTTGCGGCGCATTCCTGCTCATAATAACACTGAATAATATCACGTTACATCAATAGAAAACGAAAATAAATTTTCAGGTAAACATATGTTATATTTCATATATTATTTATATAATAATTGACTGTTGACTGACAATGTAGAAATGTGGATATAGTTGTTTATGGATGTAAACGAGGATTCACTATACTTGACTGTTTGTAACAGAATGATTTGGTTATAATAATCATCTGATAACTATGAAGGAAACAATCATGGAGGAGATTATCAAAAGATCACCTAGTCACCAAGATTTAAATTAATCGATTAGGACTAGTGATAATGATGTCCATTGTTTAATTAAGTAGTATAATCAGTGTACTAGTCAATGCTTTATCAATAGCTTAGAATTTTATAAATGAGTTTGAACATAAAACTATGATAAACAAAAGTCATATTCTTTAAATCACTTGGTGTGATTGTTGCAGTTTAAACTGTGTCATTATAAGTATTTTATTGTATACCTATTGATATCGCTACACAATCATGAAAAACATGCTATGCAAATACAAAAATCGTTTGCATTGGGCATCATGGACTGCTACGTATATAATCGTTTCGCTGTTCATCTTTCAGATAAAGCTTTTTATATTTAATCATAAATTACAAAGATATCATAACCAAGAATACGGATTTTATTAATTATTTTATTTATGTATTATTTCTATTCTAAAAAATTCGATCATATTATTTAAAGAATATGATTTTCTGTTTATCATAATTTTATGTTCAAAATTATTTATAAAATTGTAGTTTATTAATAAGGTACCTGCTTGTTAGTACTACATTAAACAATGATCCAATTATATTAGATAATGTAACAATGATCATAACTTTTAATCAGTACTGGACGAGTAATTTAAATCATAATGATTAGATAATTCTTCTAGTCTTTTCTATGCTCATTTGACCATGATAGTTTCAATAATTCTCATATTTTCATATTAAAAATTTTAAATTTCTTTGAAGTACGATAGATGATTGTTGATGATTCTTTGCATTATATATCTAAAATATATATAATATGATCTGATAAACTCAATTGAATTTTATTTCACATGATCGATACAATGACGTCTTTCAATTTGAATAAATGATTCATCATTTTGAAATTCCGATTTTCTTTATTTTTTTATCTTTCCTTTATAAATTCTTAGAGGACATATGCATATAACCACGTGTTTTCTTTCTTTCGTATTTGAATTTCTATATATGTCTATAACATTAACAAAAAATAACAGTTGATCATCTGAGCATATATCTATTTATTGATAAAACAAAACGAGAGAAGAACAAAATCAACAATGAATCGACATGTGACAATACCACCTTGTGAAAAAGTTTGTAATATTTGAATTTTTTATTTTTAAAAAACAAAAACGAATAGAAAATATTTTATTCTTATTTAAATCTATATAGTTTGCTGGTATGCATCTTTATCCTCATCAATTAGATGAGAAAATAATGGGCACGGAAATGACATTATCAAATGGAAATTTAAATCAACATATATCAATGCCAATATATAATCCAAATTCAACATCATTATCAACAATAAATCGACATTTATCTATGCCATCTTATGATCAAGTAAATAAAACAATTTCTTTTATTAAAATTTAATTTTAATTATAGTTTTATGAAGAAGAACAACCATTACGTATTCATGTTGGTAATATTCCATTTTTATGGACTATTGATGATTTACGTAAACAATTTTTGGTATGAAGAAAAATTCTTTCTAAATATTTTATAACTTTATTATATTTAAAAGGTATTTGGACCAGTAAAGGACCCTGAAATTGTTTCGAATGAACGCGGCTCAAAAGTAAAATTTTTTTCATATTATTTTTATACAATTTAATTTATATTTATTTTATTCAAGGGCTTTGGATTTATTACCTTTCTTCGTTATAGTGAGTAAATAAATTAAACTTATGAGATAAAACTACAAAATTATAAATCACTTTTAAATCAAAACTATACACATCATGTAGGATTTATCTTGAAAAGGAATGTTCAAACTATTAATTATTGCTATCAAGTATGATATCTTTTAGTGCGATGAGTTGAGTTTTCCTCAATAACATTAAGAGAACTGAATTTTGATTTCGAAGGCTTTCATTGAAATAATTTATTATGAAAGGTTTCGATGTTTTTTTATATCGAATACATTCACTGGCATATTCTGATAATTCAATCACAGAATAAAAGCAACCAAAAGATCTGAAACTTTCATGATAAATTATTCTCTGTAACTATCGAGTGTTTTTTGGTGATCCCACTGGATTCTCACAATATTATTTTTTCTTTTTTTTCCACATTAATAGAAGTTTTTATTTCTAGTTATTAGCCTCTAAAAACTAAAAGAAATAGACCTACAAAAAGCATTTGACGGTTAAAACGTGTCAAGTTGATATTTAGTTCTTCCGATATTCTTAAGGAAAACTAAGGCATTGTACTAAAAGATAGTATACTCTTATTAGTTCACTCGAACCTAACATGATATAGATATTCTTCCTTCAACAATGTTTGTATTATAATTACAGGTGATGGTATGAATGCAATTCGTGTTAAAAATGGTTCAATTGCCGATGGTAGAAAAATAACCGTAAATACTCATTTTTTTCAATTTTATTTATTGTTTTAGATTTCTTTAAATTTAGGTTGCTTTAGCATCATCACGATCATCAGCTCGAATAAATTCACATTATTGTTGTTGTTGTAAAAATTTTATATAAAACAAAAAAAAAGAAATTATTCTATTCAATTATTAACTCATCTATCTCTATATTGTTTTTTTTTCTTTTGACTTTGTTCATTGTACAAGTCATTTGTGTTTGTTTGTTTGGTTTTTTTTTCAAATAAACTTCTAGGCGATCTGACAATCATTAAAAAGAAAAAATATATATATATACACATAATAAGAAAAAAAAAATGAATGATTATCAGATAAAGTTATTTTCCATTTTGTTTTTTATCTTGAAGAATTTTTAAACGATTTTCTATATCTTTATATCGTTGTTTAAGTATTGGATTTGTTAAATAATTTTCTTGTTCAAGTTCAATTAAACATTTTTTTAAATGTTCAATATCATTTGATAAAACTGATGTAGAATTTAATGATGATGTTACACTTATTGATGAAGCAAGTGGTGCAACAGCTAATAAAGAATTTGAAGAATTTAATTGTTGTTGTTGTTGTTGATCAGATGGAAAATTTAATGGTAAAATTGTATTTATATCTGATTCTTTTATTGATGATAATCGTTGAATACCACTACCTGTTCGACGAAGAGGAGCATGAAATGGAAGACGACAACTTGCTTCGATTAAGCCTGGAGCACTTTTACTTCGTTTTAAATTAACTAAAAAAAAAAAATAAAATTTTTTTTTTGAAAAACTTTTTTTTTCTATTTAATTTACGGAGTTGTATTAATGGTTTTTTATGTTTTTCAAGACGTTTAACAGCTATTGATTCAAGTTTAACACGTACAGCTGGATATTCTTTTAATACTTCCCAAAGATCTTCTTTCGAAAGACAAAATAAATCTGAATAACCAACAGATCGTACTGATGCTGTTCGACGATTTCCACTACCCATATTTAAAATACTTATTTCTCCAAAATATGAACCTTAGAAAAAAAAAACAAATTTATAATTTATTTCTATTTTTATTTTTAATTATACCAGCTTTTAATGTTGCTAAAACAGTTTTATAATTATCAGCCATAACATGTAATTTTCCTCGATTAACAATATACATTTCTTTTCCAACTTCACCTTTACGACAAATAAAATCACCTGGAGAAAAAAGAACCGGTTTAAGGCGTAAAACTAATTCATTTAAAAAGCCAGCTTCTGTATTCTGAAATATTTCAACCTTCAAAAAAACGCAAAGAGAATTTTTTTAGTATTTATAAAAAATATTTGTTTTTTTTATAAATACATACTCGTTTTAGTGTATCTAAATGAACATGAATAGCTATTTCAGCACGAAGTTTATATGGTAATAATGATAAAACATGATTATCATCAACAGATTTATGACTCATCCATAAATAATCAAACCTAAAATAGATTTCTTCGTTTTTTTTTAATTATAATCAAAAGCATGATGTTGAATATCATATTATGGAATGAACAATACTTCTAAAATGTATATCAGCTTATTGATTGAAATATGTTTCATGAAAATATCGTTAACATAAGATTTTTATCAGTTTATATTGTCAGAATATCTATTCAATGATCTATATAATAGTATTTATTTTCATTATTGTTTACAATAAAATTGTTAGTTTAATATAGAACAATTCGAAGGCATTGAAACAGTTTTGAATAAATATATTACAGATTAATCAAAAATTTTATGTTCGGTATTTTACACCTGCAGAATAATATGACCTATTCGTTTTATAAGACTTCGAAGGAACTAGAATCAATTTACTGATAGACAACTACACATCCACATCTAAACATGATAGATTAATGAATATAATTGTCTTTGATATGATTCAAAAATATTTGTCGAATATTTTTTCTCATTTCATATAGTTTTCGACAGACTACAACTATATATATGTAGCATCTTCAGTTATCTTGTCTTTGATATGAAGAAATTGAGAGTATGTGTGTGCAATTGTCAATCAGTAAATTGATTCTAGTTCCTTTAATGCCTTATGAAAACAGGATTTATTCTAGACTATCCGACGCATCTCAAAAAGCTTTACAACATTAGTATATTTGATTTTTCATTTTTGAATAGGTTATCTTATCCGGCAGGTTTCTTTAAATACAAAGCTTAGAATTTTCAATTAACTCTAAGTAAATATCAAGAATATTATTCATTCTTCATATAGACTTCTTTTTATTATAATTAAAAAGCTATTTATAAGAGTTTAATAAAACACTCAATGTTATAGATATCTTTATTTATTTGTCTACTTTTTATCTATAAGAATGTATCATCCATTATCTCAAGTATATAAAATCTCATCTTAATATTCTTCTCAAAATAAAATTAAATAGACTAACCATCGAATGACACGATCTTCAAGATTATTAGGCACACGTCTTAATGACATATATGTTTTAACAGCATCCAATTTTGCTAAAAATAAAATAAATATATATACATATAATTCATATATATCTTGTTACCTTGAAAATCTTTTCTTGCATTACTTAAATTCGATACAATTGATGCAACATGTCCCATAATTGTTGCAAATAATAATAAAGCAAATATAATTTGAATACTTAAAAAAATATAATCTTCTTTTGATACTGGTTTTGTTTCTTGATTTTGTGTTAAAGTTAATGTAGTTATTGACCAATAACTAAAAAGAAAGGAACAAAAAGTAAAATTATTTTTTTGTTGTTTACTAAATATTTATAAGTTAATTTACAGTGCTTTAAAATAATCTAAACCACTATCATGAAATGTAAATGAAAAACGTTTTGTTAAACCTAATTTTGATCGTGTATGTAATATATAAATTAAACATGCATTCCAATGAAATATTGCTAATAAATAATGTATCATAACAACAGTACGAAATAAATTTGGATAATTTGTATGTCGTTCTGTTCGATCCAAAAATGTCCAAAATCGATAAATTTTAACTAAACGAAAACAACGAACAATTGATTTAAAACCAAATGATAAATAAAGAAAATCTAATGGCATTAAACAAAGACAATCTATATAAAATCTTGTTGTATTCATATAATAATGACGTAATTTAATTGGATCTGTTTGTAAAACACCTTCTTCTAAATAAGCTGTACGAAAATTAAACATAATATCCATTAAATAAAGAAAATCACATAAATAATCAAATATAAACCATATAATAAAATTTTTTGATGTTAATTCATAAAATGAAAAACGAAATATAATTATCCAAAAATTATAAAGAAATGCAAGACTTATAATTGATGTCCAATAATAAGATAGTCGACCACTTGGATCAAATATAAATGTAAAATGTGTACGATGTGTTATAGGAGAATTTAATTCAAATTTTTCAAAACGTGCTTTTATATCTTGTTTACGAGCTTTACGTAATTGACGTGATTGACGAATAAAATCACCTGAAAGAAATTAATAATTTTAATTAAAAAAAAAAAAAAAGAAAAGGATTATGTCAATTGAGATTAATAAGAATTGATGTATTACTAGATATTATATTTCTGTAATTTAATTTTACCTTGATAACCAGAAAATAAATTTCCATTATCAGTTGATAATCTTTGTTGTGCTAAAGCTAATGCTGATGTTGAACTTTTTCGTACAGCTGTTAATGTTGTTGCAAGTGTACCAAATATTGATTGTCTTGATATTGATTGACGATTAGTTGATGGAATTGAAGAATTTATTGATGTACGTTGATATACATTCGGTCGTTTTGTCAAAGAATTAATTGATAGAGTACTACCAAGTGGATTTTTTGAAAGTGAAGAAGACGGAAGTCGTGGAGGATGAGGATGAGGAGGAGGAGGAGGAGGAGGAGGAGGAGGAGGAGAAGTTGGAGATTGAATTTGTTTAGTAAGAGTACCGGATTCAATTGATGACGATGTATGACCACCACTTAATCTTGTTGCAGGTATTAAATGTGTTAACGATGATGTATGATGATTCGGTGAAGATAATGATAATGATGGATTTTTGATTGGTATTGGTGAAACTGTAATTTCACATAAATCATCATCAGTTATAGATGAAAATGTTTGTTGAGATGGTTTTATTGATGAAAGATGTGAATTATCATTGTCAGCATTTGAATTGCACACTTGATAGCGTATATACGATTTGAACGATGATGCTTGAGCCATGCCATCACGAGCGAAATGCCCAAATGTCGGGCGACTGGAATTCACCAGTGTCTAATTAAATAAAAAAAATGTTTTTTTTATTTTTCTTTTTCTATGACCAGTTGTTATTCAAAAAGCCTAGAATTTATTAGTATGTTATCAGAGCGGAAAACGATTAGGATAGTGTAATAAGACTAGAGGCTATTGAAGATGAATCGTTAGACAGAAAAATCTATATGAATAGCTGGAAGGATATAATGTAATATTTTCTTAGCCACATTTTTAGATATAACGATAAAAACCTACTGATATTATTGTTTAGTATATATCATTATGTGTTTGACAGCTGTCCATCTATATATTTTTAAGTATAAAAAAAAAAAGAATAAATACAAAAGAGGAAATAATCATTGTTTGTCTTAAGACTTGTCAATAGAAACATTAGTAACGTACATTAGACAATTAGCTTCTGTAAAAAAAAAAAATATATATATACATTTATTTATTTACTTATTATTTGTTTTGTCGATCATTGGGTAATTATGATAAACATGTAACTGTAGTACAAATTTGTTTCTTTTATAAATCTAGAACAAAATATATATGCATACTGACATTAGAAAGAGGTGTCGATAAAAAAGAAAGAAAAAAGAATTAGCTTAAGTGGCATGTCAAATTTTGTCTTTTATAGAATATATTTGCAACTGTTGTTGTTATTGGCAAATGTAGATTTCTAACGGATAAAATTGAATTAACACACACGAGACGATGCGAATCGAACCATTACGATTCGGTGCAAACTTGATGATGTTTGAAGAGAGCACAAATCATTTAAACCGACACCCGAGTATCATATTTGCATTCGACTGTTGCTATCGTTTGTCAAGAGGCAAAAAAAAACTTTGCTTGATGATGAACGACAAAAATAAGAAGGAGAAGAAGAAGGAAAAAGGGAGAGAGAGAGAGAGAGAGGGAGAGAGAGAGAGAGAGAGAGAAGGAAAATGGGCACAACAAGATCTAGCATATACTATCAGCACTTCTTAAGAAAAAAAAAATTTTCATTTCCGGAGTGAAGAGCAAGTGCAATATGCATACTCTTATAATCAATATTACATTATTGAAAGTACCACTATTATCTTTTTCTTTTCTATTAAGCTATCAACAAGCTCTTTGAATGATCTCATTTATAGATCAAAGTAAAAACTTATGTCTTGTTTTTTATTTTCGTTTGAAATAATTACGTTCAATAATAATAATAATGATAAATATACTAACATGTTATTACATCTAGTCAAATAAAACTGATGTATATTTATTTATTAATAATAAAAAGAAAATCGGAAAAAAATTTAATATAAAAAAAGAAAAAGAAAAAGAAATATTTCCAGATACCTTTATTTTTTCTCATAGAATTTTATTTCGATAAATATTTTAGAATCTTTAGATATATATTTTATTTTAAAATAGAAATGAAATAATTTATTATAAATGAAGCAATCTTCAAAGATTAACACCACGTTTCTTTTTTTATTCTTTTCTATGAATAATAAAAAGCTCATTACTTATATCTTTTGTATAGTAATATTAACGATGATCTCTTTACTAAGTAAACTATGTATAACATACCCATAGACATGACTTTAAATTAAATTGTTAATTTATATATAAGAAACAAGCACACGCATGTGCATGATGGTTGTTATCTATAGACATGCACGCGTCAGACAACTTCGTCTTTCTTTTAGCTTTACGAGATCAGTTTAGTTGCCTCTATCTTCCATCTTCCATCTTCCTTCTTCCTTCTTCTTCTCTCTTCTCTTCTCTTCTCTTCTCTTCTCTTCTCTTCTCTCTCGCCTTTTTTTGTATGTTATTGGTCTCTATTTGAACTTGTTCTCATGAATAAATAATCAATAAGGCCATCTTTTTGCTTTTTTTCTTCTCTTCAATGTTCTTTTATCTGGTGACCATTTTATTGATGTGTGATAAGTACAATAGGAATGAGATTCAACATCGTTCTCTTCTTTATTTTAGTCTCTTTTCAATAACATCAACTAACAAAATACCAATTGCTTTCTTATTACTAATTCTTATTACATATGGTTACATAGTCAAAAGAAAAGAAGAAGTAGAGATATTTTCTGTTTTTTTTTCTCATCTCTATTCTTGTATAATGACAATAATAATAAATACCATAATATTGCTTCATCGTTGTTCCGAAGCACGCACACTTTCTCTCGTTCATTCATTTTCGAGTATGTGTGCGTGCATTCGTTCAAATTTTCTAATAGCACCCTAGTTCAATTTTCTCTTCTATCATTGTCACACCAACTCTTCTTTTTTTCTTTTTTTTTTTCTCCTATGTTGTCTTTATGCGTAATTGGTTCCACCCCTTCCTATCTTTTACTGTTGGACGCATACATGCCTTTACTCTTTATTTCTTCCTATCTAGACATTCTTCCAATAAGGTCTGAAATCATACCATATCCTGCTGTTCATTATATTGAATGTACGAATAAATTTACTTACTCACTCTTATACACATCAATAACTGATTAGATCGGAACTAAGCAAGAATTCATTGACGCAATTCTTGATATACGTACATATAAACATATACCCATATATAGATAGAAAAAGGAAGACATTATTACTAAACCGGAAAACATGCATAGTAAATGCACTTGGTAAATAAATAAGGATTATGTGTATATTAAGGATCAATGCAAATATATACATACAAATCATTAAATAAAATGTTGAAATATGTTTTTATAATAAAGAAATATGATACAAAACCAATTATTTTTTTTTTGTTTTATAATAAGAAATTATTGATTATTGGAAAAAAAGAAATAATTGTGTTTATTAGGGAGTTTTAAAATGAATTATTTCTTCTTACCTCTTTTTTGTTGGTGTTTTGTATATTATAAATAAATATAAAATAAACTACTTCTCTGTCTTTTAGTCGTTGGAAAAAAAGCTCATTGTTCGTCGCTTATTATTACTCCATTTCTTTTCTCTTTACAACGGATCGATGTCATTTGTATTTCCATCCGAGAGAATGAGTCTTCATATTCTTTCTCGTCAACTTTTCCGAGTTGTCTCTTTTTATCCTTACTGTTTAAGAAATAACTATCATTTCCTGTCGTCGTCATCGTCGTCGTCGAAAAAAAGCAATAAAAATCTAGTCAGATTCAATTCTTGTCAACAAATAAAAACTAAAAAAAAAAAAGAATCTAACCAGTAGATTTCTTACGTATATTTATTTTCTATATATCTGACAATAGTACAAGAAATTCTTTTAAGCAAAAACAACATACAAAAGGAATATGTCAATCATAGAAAATAAATTAAACAAGAAAGAAATAATCGTGTGCGTGGTTTAAAAACCAACGCATTGAATATAGCACTGCTTATTACCAAGAAATAAAACAAAAAAAAAAGAGAGAGAAAGAGAGAGTGAAAACAAAAAAAAAATAAAGAAAAATATCACATTTGTTGTTGAAGACTGGATAATACTGATGCATATGCATACATAAAAATATAGTTTTGTGCTAAAATAAAATTATATGGATACATTAATGATGAATATTTTCGTTGTTTTTCATCATGATTATCTATATCAATTGTTAATGGACGTTTTTTTGGTGGTAATGAATTCCATTCATATGATTTATAATCATTTTGAATTAATTTTAATTTTTGACTACGTTGTCTATGACGATATAATGTTGATTTAACTGATGAAAATGATGGTAAATAATTACGTATTTCTGTTGAATGTTCATTTATTGATCGTATTAATTCTTCATCATAAATCCTTGGAATTGTTACTGTATCTTCAGCAGCACGTTTCTTTAAACGCGATAAGAATTCTTGTTGAGGATCAATACGTAATGTTCGATCATGTAAATGACCATCATTACGACGTACAACACGATCACCATATGTTCGTACACTAGCACTACATAATTCACTAATAAAAACAAAATAGAATTTTATTTTATATTTTTATTTTTAACATACTGTGTACATGTCCATGACATTGAACCATCGAGATTATCCCGTCGATGTTTATAACGATGACCATCAAGTATAATACATGGTTTACCTTTTTGTGTTGTTTTAAGAATAAATGAAGAATTTAATAATTCTGTTTGTTGTTTAATAGGTTTTTGATTTGATGCTAATTCAGCAAGAACATCAAGACTAAAATATTATGATAATATATGTAACCTAAATTTATTTTGTCCTTACTTATTCATAGTGTATGTATAGAAAAATGAAAGAATGATTTCATCTTTTATGTGGCATGTCTATATATATGTGTATGTGCATAAACATTCGATCGTATATTAGACGCGAATATCTTCATATGCGTTCCGAAAACAAAAGCATTCTGTACAAAATATCAAGGGTTTAGTTGTAAAAATACACTTGTTCTATCATGAGGCTACACGGAATAATCTAGAAACGAAAGAAAAGACAAATTTTGTACATAAAAGTATATCTGTTTTTATTGTATGTATTGGACTAGACAAAGATATTTGTTCTTCTTATGATCATTACAACTGTACATTAGAAGAAACAATAAAAATTGATACCTCATTCTTTTATATAATATTGTTTTACTACCACTATTGTAAACAAATCAAAAGACAATTAATCAATTCTTTGTTTAGAAAATAATTAGTTATATATGTATGTAGAATCTTTGGAATGTATACAAAATCATCATTTATTAGAATCAAGTTGAATTTGTAAATCTATCTTAAATAATCATAAGTATTATTTGTCATTGACTTTTACTATTCATTATATTTACAAAAACAAATTTACATTGAAAATGATAGACTATATTTCATTGTATTGTTCTAATATTTGCATTTTGATCACTAAATCAAAAAGATAATTCTAGTATTATGAAATTCATTGAATCGAAAAATCATTAAATTCATAATCGATAAAGTTGATGAAAATAAGAAATACGCAATGACTATGTAATTTAAAACTAGTAACAACTTTAAATCATCATAGAGATACATCGGAGATAATATTATCTAAAATCTTCGAAAAATAGCTTTTTATTTATATTCTATTTTACAAGAAATCAAACAACTACATGCAAAGTTGGATAAATTTGTAAAAAGTGAAATGCTAAAAATTTCGTTTTGAATCGTTTTATTAATCTGTTTATGAAATATATGAGCTGATGAATAGATTAAAAACTAAAGTTTAAAGGATGTTTCATAAGTAATGCTCCTATTTTTATTTTGTTTTTTTTATACTTATTGTATTTTGAAATAAACAACCATTGTCAGTATATTTTTAAAATATATCTATCAATCGGATACTTTCTTTGAGTTCATTCAAATTGGATTCAATATATCTTGAATGATAGCTTACATTCTAATCTTCAAAAATATCCGAACAATGGCAATTTACTTTAAAATACAATAAGAATAAAAATGGGGTCGTTACTAATGAAACACACTTTATAAAGGAATGTTTACATTCTCATTCAAGGTACAGCCTAACTTGATTCTTTCTTTTCAAATAAATCTCTTAAATGTTATCTTCATTTATGATTATTTCTTCACACTAACTAGTAAAATCTCACGAGCTTAATCATGCTTCTATAATTGAGATTTATTATCCATAACACATCTGTTATTTCAACTTTTACAATCGATATGAAAAGAGTTCATTTTTTTATTTCGTTACTTGCTCTTCATTAAACATTTTGTACAAATTATATGGCAAAAATAGATAAGAAAAATCACTTAAGTATAGAACAAACTAATTTTTTTCTAAAAAGAATTCTACACAATTTATATGAATATGAAATTTTAGCTTGATTACGATGCATAATTTTTTCACGCATATTTAAAGATTCTTAATCATTAATAAATAACACTATATGAAGATAAAGGAAGTTTCATTTAATGAGAAACTTTAAAAGTCATATACAATCTATCATTCAATAAGAATTGCATCTCATTTACATTAATTATAGAAAAATACTATATTGATAAAAATATGGAAGAAAAATCATCCAAATTATTTTTTTCTATAAATGCTAAGAAAAATAACATTCACAAATTTATTCATTCACTTCGGGTCGCTTTTGTTGTACATTATCTATGTGAGAAAAAATTTCACAGTCTGTTCATTGGATTAGAACACTACAGGTTTCAATGAAGTCTATTTAATTATTTAGAAGTATGTAGCTTCTTATGATACATATTATTGTATAATAGTATCTTTGATCTATTTCTTCAGAATTTTTAAAAAGATTTTGTAATCTTACTATGAATTTCGCATATTTTTGCCATCAAATTTAGAGTTGATGAACAAGATCATTTAAATATTACTCTAATTGTTATGTGGCATATATATATATATATATATAAGATAAGATAAAAATATATAGGATGAAAGAGAATTTCAAGCTCTATCAGAATATATAATAGTTTCTTTAAAAAGATAATTTTATAATAATAATAAATCTTAAAAAGTGATTTGAATTGCTATCAAAAATTAAAGTTTGTGGGAATCTGGACATGAGGATCTCTACATTGTATTCAATTTATCTTAATAGTATCAAAGCGCAAGCTATAACACAAATACATAGAATGATAGAAAACTTCAAATTCTTTCAGAATATATTATCACTTTTTAAAATATGTCTTTTCATAGTAATAATATATCTAAAGTACAGATTGTAATTATTTTTTCTCCTGATATATATCTAACATCTGCCTATTCTCAAATACAGTAAAAATACGGCGAAAACTTATGGAGTATTCTTAATATCGAATAACGATACGGAAATGTATTGCACTTTCTATTATTCTATTTACAAGTGTAATTGATTTATAAGAAAATTTTTTCAGAATTATCCTGATTATAAAAAGAAAAGAAAACGTCTCCTAATAAACTTCTGATTTTTTACAAAAAAACTAATTGTTTCTAATATTTTAATTAGGTAAGCTTGGTAGTACTTTTAAACATACGTATGATTATATAAGAAGTACAAAGGAAATACCGCACGACTGATGTCTAACAAAACTAATCATAAAATATTTTATAAAGAGAAAAAAATTTAGAAAATCAACATCGATACTAATCGAAAAAGGTATTTGCTCACTTCACGCATAGGCGTATTTATATATCATCAGTTTATCTACTAATCAGTCATTCATTGTTTTGTTTTGTCTGTACACCTACATAGAATCTGTCTATAAGAGAATTGTTCAAAGTGATTTAACATTTCTAATCCGATATTTTACCCATAAATAAAACTAGAAGATACTAGAAAGAATAGGGATTGACGAGTTTTTCTTTCAAAATCATAGTTATTTATCTATGTATCGTTTTCTAGGAAATATTTATTAAAAAAAAATATTAGATGATAAAAATTTCGATTGGAGATTCTTTCTATCTATAGGTCTAAAGATCTTCAAAAAATCTAAAAGTTCTAGTACAAACAAATACTTCATATTCGAGATAATAAACTTGGAAAATATTTTTCTATTTTCTAAACAGGACAGAAAAATTGATTTTTCTTATATATTCATTATCTTCGGATGAAAGCATTCGTTGTTGTTGTGGCTTCTAGGATATTCTGAGGATGTTAGCACTTATATAGAGGAAGAACTGTAGATTGATTTTGTTTTTTCATTCTATTATTTTGATAAATAAATTATATAAAGCATGAAATCTAGAAAAAAGCAACTGACTCTGGAAGGAAGAAGTATTAATTTTTGTATGATCTTTTTTTAAAATTATTTTTCAATTAGTTCCTATTCACAGTGACCACGTTAAGAAATTACTAGTCTACTTCGAATCGATAAAAAACAACTAGATATTATGATTTTTCTATCATTGATCTTTAAAAATAGATATTACTAAGTCGAAATAAAAAAAAACGACGCCTACAATTGAAAATTATCACAATCATCATATTTATTTTTTTTTAACTAATAAAATCTTTTTTTTTTAATGATCTTGCCTATATACAAATCAGAACAGATAATATATCAAAAAAAGAAATCTTTTTTTTTTTCTATTTTTTTGGCTTTGGTTTCATTTCTTCGAAACATGGTCGTAAAAGTATTGAATTTTTTTTTGTTTGAACATTTCCTTCATGTCCTCGATGCCAATCATATGAACTTGCATATGCAAATAATTGTCCACGAGCATCAAATGCACAACATGATATTGATTGATCATTAATAACATCACTTGTTTTTAATTTTGTTCGTTCATCTTTATCCCAAAAACTATATCGACCATCACTACCAACTGTAGCTAATGTACCATGTACAGGATGAAAAGCAATATCATTAACAGAAAATATATCTTGAGTATTAGCTGGTGCTGTTGGTGTTGAACGATGACATTTAAATGTAAAATTATCAACATTTGGATTTGCTGTTTCAACATACATTATTGCAACACGACCTTCAATTGAACCAACAGCAAATCCATTTGGATTTCGATTTTTATCGGTAAATATTGATACACAACGATGTTGATATTTAAGTAATGATTCAAGTTTTTTAAATTCTGTTGGTCCTTGATCAAGTGAATAAACTTGTATACCACGATCAGCTGTTGTTATAACAGCCATTGGACCAAAAACATCTGCAGCATATACACGTTCAGTAAGTGCTAATTGTTTTAATGGTTGTGCTTGACGTGTATCCCAAAATTTAACTAGAAAAAACAAAAAAAAAAAAGAAAATAAATAATATAAATTTATAGACAACGATTCGTTTTTTTGTTACCAGTTCGATCCCAACTTCCTGTCATAACACATGAATAAGATGGTCTTTGAATATAATGAATAGTTCTTATTGGTGAATCATGTGCTGCTATTTGAACGAATGAATTTGATTGTAAGTCCCACATTTTAGCTGTTTTATCACAACTAGCTGTAAAAACTTTTGAACCATCATCTGACCAACAACAACTTAATATTGGTGCATCATGTTTTTGCATTGCTTTAGCAATTGATTGTCCATTATTTTGAACTTCCCAACATCGGATATCATTTGCCCATGAACTTGCTATTAAATATGTTTGTGGAACTGATGCTGGAGAAAATTTCATACACGATATAGCATCTTCTGGTGGATGAACAACTTCAACATCTTTTTGTGTTGTTGTTGTTGATATACCAAACATATTGATATTAATTTAAATCTAAAATGAAGAAAAACTTTTTAAAGAAGGAAATTTATGTCTCCATAAATTCCAAATAAGCCAATGATTTCTTTGATTAATATATTTATTTGTTAAATCAAAATCAATAAGTTTTATACGTTTTAAATAATCATATATAACAATAATCGGTAAAAATAAACTACGATTATTATATGTTGATGAAGAAAAAGATTTAGATTTTTGAAAATTTTTATCTTGTTCAAATAATTCAACTGATTTTTGTAAATGAAAATATGATCGATTACATAATTGATAAATAATATGACGAAATTGTTCCGTAGAAAATTGACCATTAAATATATCTTGTTGGGATATTTTTTGTTCAATAAGATAAGATAGAGGAATAAAACAACGACGTTTATGAGCATTATAAGGAATACCACGAACAATATTGATAAAACCTTGGGCACGACCTAAAGAAAAATATTTTGTTTCGATATCGATTCAGAATAATATGAATCATTAAGGTTATTATAGACAGTAGAACTTGTAATTATGTATCTATAAAGACTTTATTAAACCTGAATTTAGTCGAAAACAAATATGAGAATGAGTGTAATTTCCTCATTCATAAACTTTTTATTTCAATCTTTGTATGTTTTGATATTTTTCTTTTCTACTAAATTACAGTGAATCGAAAATAACGATGTTTTTCTTCGATATTATTCAGGAATTTCCTGCAGAAAAGAATGTAAGTAGATTTGTAAACGCAGAATTCTTCTATCCAATGATATATAATTATCAAATTTTATTGTGTACCGTAAGAAAGTAGATATTGACTTAATCCTACCCAATTTTAACATTAGTATAACTGATGCCATAATCAAAATTGGATGAAATTGAGGCAAAACTAATCCTCGTACAGTAAACAATAATATTGCATAGAAAAATTCTTCCTCTATAAACTCACATATATTCTCGTTCTAGAGTTAAATATCCCTGTAAAATTTGTAGTCTTTTTTCAAGTTCAAAGAGACTAATTGTCGCTTTATCTTTTTGAGCTGAATACAAATTTGAAATAAAGAAAAGCATAATGACTAAATTCTGCAAAATAGACATTAAATTCTTGATCTTTTTTTTATGATAATAAAATTCTTATTCTTACTAATTCATACCTAAATGTGACGCAATATGATCAGCATTTAATGATCTTTGTTTAGCTAATTCAAGTAAAAGATAATAAGTAGGTGTAATTGATTGTTCAAGATAATTTTCTAATTGTTCTATATCTGAAAATGGCATATCATTTAATGTTATTTCTCGACTTTGAATTAAACGATGAAACCATAATTTTGATAATTGATGATATTTAGTAGATAAATCAATTTCACGTGCAACAGGATGATTAATTTTTTTTATTGAATTTGTATTTATTTTTGAATAAATTGAATCAATTGTTTCACGCCAAAATTGTAATCTCATTTGTCCAATATGTGTATTTGATACTTGATCACGTATCAAAGCAAGTTCAACATTTAATGCTCGTAGTGCCATTGCTGGACGTTGAAGTAATGTTGGTCGTAATAAACCTGTACATATAAAATTTTCATAATCAACATTTCGTACACTATTTATACAATAAGTATAATCATCAATTAATTTTTGAGAAGTTTTTGTTGTTGAAGAAGCATAACGAATCGAACGAATGATCATTTGAATATTTAGTTATTTTTTTATTCAATTTAAATCATCTAAAAATAGAATAAAATCATTAAAATGTTCCTTTATTCCAACCCATCATATTTCCAGCTATATTTGTAAATTTTAAATATATTCGATCACTTTTAATATTAAGTTTTTCTTCAAAAAGATCCATTATTTCTTTACTAATCTTAGCTGTTTGATTTGTTGGTAAATTTATTGAAACAAGTTCCATAATTGCAGCTGGATCATTTGTACCAGAAAAAATTAATTTTTGACCGGCCAACACTTGTATAGCAACATATTGTTCAGGTTTACCAAGTACTTGTGCAACTTTTGCACTAAGTTGTTTAAGAAAATCATCTGTTACTTGATTATCAGCAATGTTCGTTTGTACGGTTAATGACGGCATCGTTTTTTATTTATACCAATAGTATTTCGTAAGTGTAATGAAATAAGAATAAGAAATACTTTGGTTTTTGTCCAAAATAATGACTCATATAGACTGTACAAAGTCAAATGAAAGAGGAGAGCAAATCTTATAAACAGAGGTCGATAGTTGCTGGAATACTAAAAATTTCATTGAATAGATCATTTATTAGTCTATTCTTCTGTAAAATAAATGATCTTACTACTATGTAATGTTATCCTAATTTTGATTATTTGGTGTTTTTAAACAGACAAACTAAAGAGGATTTAGTGATTTTGCAAGATATTTACTACAAAATAAAACCTTATTTATCGTTCATTTCGCTTTTAAGTTGTTTCTAATAATAATTTAATTAGGATACAAATTATCAATAAATAAACCAAACTATCTGTGTAAAATTTGATGTTCAGTAACTATTATATTTGTTTATTTAAAAATTCATTTACTCATTAAATCAAGTCATCATGTTATATGAATAATAAATATTTTTAGTATTTCTTTTTTTTTGAAGAAAAATAAACGAATATATATTGAATTGATATGAAGAAAAACATAGAATCAATAGTAGATAAGTCGTCACAAAATAGATATTCTCGAAAGTTTACAAATTCTTCATTAAAAAATCAACAAAAAAGACAGTAAAAATACCACAGATTATTTGCAGATCGAGTAACGAATATTACAAAAAATATCTTTATTTGTAACAACTGTAATAATTCAAAACAACTTTTATCAACATGAACTATGAGCATTTCTTTCACTCCAATTTTGAATTAGTGACACCTTACTTTTTCACTGGAAAAAAAGCATAAAATTTCTGAAAGTTTTCATAATCCTTACTATTTAGTATCAATAAACCCCATTTATGACACGCTCTCTTTTGCCACAAAATTCATTGTATTCTATTTGAAATTATAGCGGTACTCCCTAAAGGTATTAAAACTGATGAAAAAAAGAATTCAATACTAAGTTTTTCTAAATTAATTGCTGACCTTTTGAGTTATTGACTATACCAAAAGTAATTTTTTATTGATTAAAAAGTATTAAGTATTGATTTCTAAAATACTGATCAATTAAATACATGCCAAAAAATAATCTTTGCATATATTATTAGTTAATAAATTATATCAGTTTTTATGTTGTTTAGAATTGTCTGTAAATTAAACTTTTAAACTTAATCTTTATTCAAAATAAAGAAGTTTATAATCGCATCACTTTCATAGTTGTATCTTATTGTAATAATTCAAGATTTATCGATTTCTTATTTTTGGTTTTTTTTACAACACGCAAAGAATTTTGACAAACATACGCACACACAGATATAAAATAAAGTTAATTATGAAAAAAAAAGAAAATTTATGTACGATTTTTAACCAAGCATATATGAAGAAAATTATCCGGATAGGAAAAATGTTCACTAAGCCATTGCATTGGTGTATGAAGTGGTGGTTGAACACCATGAATAATAACACGATAATCATTAATATTTGTACTTAAAACTCTTTTTTCATTTGCTGATTGTTCACATTGTGCTTCATGAGTAAGAGCATAAGTAAGTAAATCATTTAATGTCATCCATTTTTCTGATTCAATATCAAATGGTGAAAATAATTTTTGTATAAATGGTTTATCTAAGATATAAATTCGAAATGGTATATAACGAAAATATTGTAAACCGTCTGTATAACTCATTAATTTATTATTTATATTCCAAAATCCATCATATTTATCTTGTAATAATGAATTCCATAATTGTTTATGATCATGTTTTTGCATATCACCTATTATTTGTCCTTTGTGTTTAAGTGCATCAGCTTCTTTTAATGTTGACATATAATGTGCTTCAATTGATTCTTTATCTGGAAAGCGTATTATTTCATTTTCAGGAAAATGACTTAAATGAACAGTTATTTGCCATGGTAAATGGGAAGATGTTGACGAAAGTGAAGATGTATAAAGATCATAGAGTACTCCAATAGGATAATTCCATTTCAATGGAATGCTTTCAAATTCAAGCCATAAATTAGACAGATTAACATTATTTGTTGTATCATTTAGATTTTTTTTAAAATAAATTGAATAATATCGATGAATTTTTTCGATAATACATGGGAAATAGCTATGACGTGCAAGCATTAAATAAAGTGGTTCTGGTAATTCCGAACGATTAACTTTACTTATATCTTCATCAGATAATATAAAACATATTGGTAAACGTGATTGCCATAATTCACGTGTAATTTCTTTATCATCTATTGATGTACCCATCTGAAAAAACACATTATGTACATGTTTTTGATCATAGATATGATTAACTTTTTTTTTTTTTGATAAAAAAAATCAGATATTAATAATAATAATAACAATTAAATCAAACAAAAAAAAGAACTGATTAAATCAAAATATTAACTAAGTTGTAAAAAATGCATAAAATCTTTTCTATTCTCATTTGTTGATAATGTTGGTCGACCAAGATTTTTTCTATGACCAGTTTTAACTCGAATTTCAAGTAAAACTGGTCCATCATTTTTAATTGTAAGCATTTTATTGATTCCATTCTCTATTTCATTCTTATTTGTTGCTACCATAACATGTTTATAACCACAACCTTGAGCTACTTTACCAAATGAAAATTGTTTAAAATTATTAGCAACTGTTGGTTGTCCACCAACACTATCATGTGTACCATTATTAAATATAATATGTTTGAAATTTGATGGACTAGCTGCAGCAATATTTGCTAAAACACCCATATGCATTAAAACAGCACCATCACCATCCAAACAAAATACCTTTAAGAAAACAAAAAAAAATTTTTTTAATTAAATTTTAAAAATAAAAAAGTTCAAAAGATAAATTTACAGTTCGATTTGGTTTTTGAAGCGCAATACCTAATGCAATGGATGATGCATGACCCATTCCACCAACAGTTAAAAAATCTCGTTCATGTCCATCACCACGTTTTTTACGAATTTCAAATAATTCTCTACTAAGCATTCCAGTTGTACCAACAATAACATCTCGATGTCGAAGATAATTAATAACATATTCTAAAGCACTTTCACGTGTACAAGTTATTCTAAATAATAAGAAAACAGAAAACTTTTTTTTTCCCATTATTCATTAAATTAAATTTTACCCAGTATCTTCATTTTTATTCTCTTTTGGTAATGAATATGGTAGAAATGTTTGTCGTTTAACAAGTAATGCATATGGTCCTTTTGCTGTTTCCATATAACGTTTAGCTGTTTCAAGAGCTTGACCAGCACCTTCAAGATAATCTGGTAAGATTTGAAAAGGAATGCCAAGTGCAGCTAAAAAAATAAATATTCAATTAAACTTATAACAAATAATAGATGAGGTATTTAACAATTATTTTATATTCTAACAGTAATTTCTACGAAAATATTCGATACAAAAGTTTTTTCTAGGCAACATTTCAATCGTTCAAATACACGCCTGCACCATCTCATGCAGACATTAATTTTACATCTGAAGGTAAGAGAATCAGCATTTTATACAACAAATTTATCTTGTAAAAACATTATTTTTCATAATTTACTCTAACATGACATCAGCTATTACTTCAGAATTCTTATTCCTATAAACAAAAAAAAACACTCAGAACCATAAGAAGATCGTATAAATCGAAGACTATTTTTTTGTAGAAAAATAGAAACTTATAGTTTGATAATTCAATAAATATTAATCTCAAAAATTTTATACTGATTCAAAAAAGACCTATTTGAAAGGGAAAATCGATAGTTCTATAGATAATTAGATTCTTTATCAAATAAGATCCTTATCAAAATTTAAAACAATTATTAAATACCTCAAAGATAAAAATTAAAAATAGAATATTTATTATAGAATATATGTTAATATATTCTTACCAAGGACGCCAGGTGTTACAGGTCCTTGAACACGATGTTGTGGCTCATCTCGTTTACCTGGTTCACCACGCCAACCAATTAATAATAACATTGGTAAACTATAAACATTTGGTGTTGCAAGAGACATGATAGGATTAATAATATTTCCTAGACCAGAATTCTACAAAAATAAATATATAGAAATATTTATTTTAATTAAATATATCTATTTTACTTGTAAATAGACTAATGAAGGTCTTCCTGTAGCCAAATATGAACCACAAGCAAGACCAACAGCTGAACCTTCATTTGCAGTAATTATATGATGAGAGGACGGAACATTTTTAGTCACATAAGCACAAAAATCTGAATTGAATAAAAAAAATTTATTTATTTAAAATAATATAAATTTTACCTTTGAGCAAAGAATCAGGTACACCACAAAAAAAATCAATACCACAGATAGATTTTACTTGTCGAAAAAATTCAGCTGGATCAAGAAAATCTCGAACTAATTCTGGCATATCTTGTACTTCTTCATTTCGTTTTTGTTGTTGTTGTACTTGCTATGAAATAAATAAATAAGAATTTTATAAAATAAAAAAAAAGAAACAAATTTACTTCTTCAACACTTTGTAAACGACATATTGATGTTTGAATTAATCGTTGTTGCTTATTACTTACATTTGAAAAATTTATTTCTACTTGTCGAAATAGATTAATAAGAACTCTTTTCATATCTAAAATAGTATTAAAAAAAAACGAACACTGAAAATATCGAACCATTTTACATGCATAGAGAATACAATATTTTCAAATATTGGAAGCACCATAAAAAGAAAAAAAAAATTCTCTACTGTGTTTTATGATTCAACATTTTTTTTTCATATAGAAACACAACAAAATGAAAACCTGAGTTAATTATACCAGAGAAAAAGAAAACTGCAAACAAAGAAGAAAAAAAAAGTATACGAAAATATTCGCTTATTACACACACAGTGTTTTTCAATGAGATTAAGTAAAAAAAAAAACCTTGTGCTAATCTACAAAACAAAATATTCATTCAAAGTGTGACTTTATCTATTTCATTTTGTTCCTGTTCATTATAAAATGGTGCTTTTTCAATACGCATAACTAAAGGTGTATGTGTCTGTTCTAATTTTTCTTCAAGTTCTTCAGCAAATACTACAGGAATGCCTATGAATCATCACAAAAATAAAAAAAAAATTTTTATACAAACAAAAAATCTTACCTTTAGAAATAAATTGTCTTTGATCTTTTAAATGATGTTTTTTTCTATAGACTTCTTGTTGTTGTCGATGTCTATGATATGAATAATTTTGATATAAATGTTTATTATTTGGACTCCCTGTTGGTCCACTTGGTAAAAGTAATGTTGATGATGATGATGAACGACGATTACAACAAAGACAAAATGCAATTATTGTACAAATTAATAAACCAATTAAAATTATTGATAATGGAACAATAACAAGTGGTTGATAAAATTGATCTAAGAGTATAAGACTATTTATTGAAGAAGTTACTGTTCGATTGTTTAATAATCTTGGTCCTATTGTCATAAATCCTTTTTTTATTTCTATTATTGATGTTGTTGTTATTGGTATTGTTGTTAATTGTTTAGTTAATCGAATAATTGAAATTTCAATTAATGGTAATGAAAAATAATTAATTAATTGTAAACGTTTTAAATAATAATAATTAATTAATGTTTTTATTTCATATACAAGATCTTTTGACGTATAAAAATCTAATGAAAAATAAACTTTTATCATTGAACCATTTATTTTATGTATAGTTAATAATGTATCACTTATATTTAATGCTAATGATAATGTTTGAACAATAAAATAACGATTTAATGGTGAATTATTATAATATATTGATGATATATTAAATAAAGCAAGAAGAAGATGATTTGATGGTGAAAATAATGATGATGATGGTGCAAAATTAAATATTAATTTTAATTCAATTATGTTTTTATTACGAATTAAAATTTGAAATGGTCCTGGATAATCACCAAATAATGGTAAGGCATATATTGTTCCATTTTCAATTGAAAACCAAACTTTACTATATGGTTCAATACTAATTATATGAGTATAATTTATATCTAATGAACGTTGATAAAGTTTATTATAAACAGCATTAGCAGTAAAATTCTATAGAAAAAATATAGATTTATTTATAATTATCTTGTAATATATTTAAAGTAATTTTACCTGTTTTATGGTTGATAAAATCGTATGACGACGTTTATGATGATGATTAAATTTTATCTAAAACAAAATTAATATTAGAACAAGATAAAAGAAGAGAAAAGGGATTATTTACCATTTCCGTCATCATTGGATAGAATAAAAAGAAAAGAAGAAAATTTTGAAATATCATGATGTATGTTATGATATAATGACGGTGATCACCGTTCTGGCCAACAACGTGTTTGAGGTATAATCATCGTACTTATTTGTGAGTGATATGCATAGACGTTTCTTTTCTCTTCTTTCTTTCTCTCTTTCTCTACTCTATAAATGTTTGTACAGCATGCACATTGACTTTGCGATGGATAAATGTTCAGTCCAATGATGAATGCGTTGCTATTGCTGTTATATTGTTGTTATTAGCACGATTTCTTCTTCTTCTTCTTCTTCTCTTGTTTTTTTTTTGCTTTGTTCGTCTCTATTCGTTGCCTTTGCATGTGTCTGTAGTTCTTGCTTGATTGTTATCATTTGTTGTCGACAAGAAAGTATATCATGAATAGTAAGAATTGCTCTCTTTCTTTCTACTTTATATTGTTGATGTCGTTAGCAGAACGAAAAATGCTAAAATAGAAAAGAAGAAAAAAAAAAAAGAGAGAAAGAAATGAATAAAAGAAAGAAGAGTGGTAGTAGTAGTAGTCAATCGGTCAGTCTCAAGATAAAGAGAAGAAGGCGAGACAAGTTAGATGAATGACCGACGTCGTATCGTGACTGATAAGACGGAAGAAAAAGAAACTTAGTAAATTGCTTTACGTGAATTTATAACATTACCCGCCCTCTTGTCAATTTTTTCCTAGGGATTATTTTATATGGAATGAAGAAACAAGGCAAAAAAATAATATGTATACAATCAATTATCCTCTCTCGTTATACATTGACAAAGAAACAAAAAAAAAGAAAGAAAGATTTGATGTTAATATAATGTGCAATCAATGTAAACTTCTTTCCAGAAGTTTACATTGCAATCATTTTATTTTATGTAATCGTTTTTTGTTTGTGTATGGAATCACTTAAATGCTTAAAATCCTTCAACTTCTATTATTACTACATTTTTTTTTCTTTACCTTTTATGACATTTACATGGATTCGAAAAGTATTATTATTATTCATAAAAATAACAGATAAATATGTACATATAAATTATAATTATAGTGCAGTTATCTGTTCAAAATTATGAATTATTTTTAGTTAGAAAATATGTATTAGTCTATATACTCTTAATCCAAGCATATGAGTAACACATTTCTCTATAAATCATCTTAAGGACATTTATGTACATTACGTTCGCCTCCATTTTTACACATAATTGTAAGCAGATGATAATATAAAAAATGTCATTGAGGTTTCTTTTTTTATTATTCTTTTGCGTCTATAAATTTCTCCTGTCAAAGAAAATTTTTTCGTCCTTTATCGAAATCTCATATTAAAAGTGTATTCAACTGAGAAAAATATGAAAACATAATTATGAATACACATTCAAGTATATGTCAAGACATACGGTATACATAATTTTTAGTAAAGATTAATTGTCCGTATATTCGATTGATAGAGAAAAATTAATCTTACTGAATATATAATTTTTTTTTTCATTTCTTTGAGTAAAATTATTCTACGTCTTATCAAATACTTTTCTAAACTAATGAAAAAAAAAAAGATATGATTCATAGGTATCTATCTAGAAAAAGTTTTCATCAACTCACTATTATCCATAAATACATCATCGAAAATCTCAAATATAAAAAAGGTTTCAGTTATTTATTTGTCTTATAAATTGGATCACCATACTGATTTACGCCCAATGGTGTTGAATGAGTATCTGGTATAAATATTCCAGAATCACTTGAATTATTTATTTGTCTTTGTTGATAAGTATTAATGCCAACATCAGATATTTGTCGAGTTTCAACACCATGAATCATTTGTGCTAAACCACTATCTGGAATTTGTGCTAGAATTTTTTTTCGACAAGCTCCTGCATATGATGCTTTTCCAATAATATAACCAGCTAATATAGCACCACCAAGTTTAAACCATTTTGCTTTTGTTGAAATTATATTTCTTGACATAGCATATTGTGTTGCAAAACCTGCTAGAATACTTATTGGTAAACTACGATAAATAAGTGATTCTCGGTCACATTCTTCTAATATACGTATTTCATCATGAGTAAGTTGTGATGGATGTTGAATAGCAGTAGAATTACGAGACATTTTGCACTTTTTTTTTGTTAGATTTCTACAATAGAAAATTTTAAGAAATATATAATTTTTTTTTGTATAATAAAAATAAAAGAAAATAATATTTTATTTTATTTTTTATTTTGATTTAGATAAACAAATGAAAATTTAAAATTTTTCTTTTTTTTTCGATATATATCCGAGTTCATTTCAAAACTATGATTGTTGATTATTAAAAATATTTTCATCAAATTTAATTAAATAAAATATAAATTAATGATAAAAAACATATTTACTATATACGAAGATGTTAAATCATATTATTGCATGAATATTTAAATGGACAACTAAATTGATTAATATATTTCCAGAGTAATATATAAAATCAATTGATCATCGCATTTTCTTTGTTATACTTAAAGCATCTTTTTTGTATTGTTTTATAATGATATTATTGATTACGAAGAATAGGACAAACAAAATAGTGTTTCCTTTTTTTTTGCTGTTCGTATGACTATTTCAACTCTATAATGGATTCTATTTTTTTATTGGTTGAAAATTATGAAAACAAAAACATCAGTTCACATCTGACATCTATTGAAAAAAATGATTTAATAAGTATTTAAGAACATACTTGAGATATATCTGTAAAATGAAAGATCTCATTCAAGTCAAAGACAATTTTCACATTGATACATCGATCGATAATCTCAAATCTTTTGAAATTACATTCAATTTATCAAATTTCTAATCTAGATAAAGATATATTATAAAAAGTCAAATGTTTAAATTTTATTTTTAAAATGAGCCCAGTCTGGTTACAATGTGCTGAAAATCTCTGCTAAAATATATCTAAACATCTTGAGATGTAAAGTTCTCAAAAATACTTGTGATTCTAAGATCTTAATAGGAAAAGGATTTGATGTTCAAAAGAATCTTTCGTCTCAAGATGGAACTATGCATTTCAGCTGAGACTTTCGACGCATTGTAACCTATATGATGTACTTCTATGTAGACTAAAAACTTAGTAAATTGTATGTAATTTCAGAAGAAAGATCTAGTAATACTATTCATTGTAGACATTGTCTAGTCTAACACGATTCTCTCTAATGAAAAAAAAGCTTATCTCAAACGCCGCTCGGCACTGAAACAGTTTCTGTCGTCAATTAAATTTCATATAACTTAATTCATATATAGCGTTACAGGCGAAGCCTACGTTAGTAATCACTTTTTGCACTATAACGTGAAATAAATCTATATAATCTAGATGAAATTGCAGTATTAACAAAGTAAAATACAGTTGTCTGATAATATTCATAACAGAATAATCGACGGTAGCCGTGAAATTAGCATTGGCTGGTATATTTTAGCTTTAAATAGCTGCGCTTTTGATTATATATTTTTATAGCTTTGTTTTATACAGGTTTCTCTTTATCCTATATGATTCGATTACTGAATCATGTTTTCCAGTTGATTGTAAGAAAATTACGTTGCTAGGTAATAAAAAATCTAATTTTTCAATATATATCTTGGCAAACTATCATCTATTTCGGTACGCATTATTTTCGTAATTATTCACAACAATCGTATAAAAGTCCACCAACGGTTTATTTAACTATACTGATCCTCACTCTTTCAGAATGTAATTCATTGATTTTATGTATCTCATCTTGTAAACATACATACTTCTACTTTATTAGCATTCTCTGCTCAATCTCAACTGTTCCTATATGTAATCATTATTGTTTATTGATATTTCTAGGGAATGTTGATTACTATGTGATTGAGAGCTATGACATAGAAGGAATCTGTAGCATTACAATGGATTTTTTTCGTTCAGTGTTTTACACAACTGAAACCAAAGATCTGTAAATATGAAAGCACATTTTATTAATGACTTTAGCAAAAAATAATACAAAAACTTGTTTTGTTTTGTCAGAATATGTCGCATTACAGCCTCTTGTTTTTTTTCCCACTTTATTGATTTTCTTTTTCAATTTAAGTGATTTTTACTTTTTTCTTTTCTTTATTTTTTCGTCTGGTTTTTTTTTTATCGTTGTTGAATCGTTTAATTTTTTTCCTTTGGGTTTTTTCCCTTTACAATCGAAATAAATAGCGGAAGTAGTATCATATAGTCAATAAAATTTAATAAAACGAGTGAAAAACTAAACAACGTTAAAAATCAATATTTCAAGTATTATTCTTCGTAAAAAAATTGTTTTAACTACTAGTAAGTCATTTTTCAATATAGTGCAGTCATTATTTCCCAGTATTTATCTGAATAGAAACTGTTCTATACGCTCTACTGTACAGAATGTTGCATAAGGAGACAAAATTAGTTATTAAACTGTATCATTAGAAAGTAAGTGCAGATACCTTAAAATACATTATTAGATCTATCAGAATAAGAAATCAATGCAATTCATTGAACATAACTAATGAATGAGTATGCTCAAAATTTATACTTTCATCAAGCCTATCAAACAATATGTAAAAAAAATTAGTAAAGATTTCTTCTTTTTGAATGAATCAAACAGTAAAATATATTTGTAGTATGAACACTAGATTTTTGACATAAGGAAAAGTTCTAATTATTCTTTAACCATTTGAATTCCGGTGACGTATATATACATCGTCCTATTTTATTTATAATATTCATAATATGCTAATACATACTGATGGTATTATTAAACACACATGCTACTAGCTTATTCTGTGCTTATTTGGAAATGAAATTTTATCCGCTAGGTCACGAACTAGGCTTGTGAAATTGTTCTGATAATCTACTACTGTAGTAATACTAATGCATTCTCTTTCGTTGTTCCATGCATGAACACCATACACTACAAAGTACAAAATATGCAGACTAACCATTATTGAAAGATCGTTGACAAAGAACCTTCTCGTTGTCTAAATGCTCTAGATTTTTTTCGCTCACTCTCCAAAATCGCAATCGAAACGATCTCAAAGAAAATTCTTTATTTGTGCATCTCATACTTTGCGAGATCATCCAAGATATGTGTCTTGATAGCGGTTGTTCTGGAGACTATCATATGAAAACAAACTACTAATGTTTTTGTAGTAGACGAGCACAATGTTTTTCAAAAAACAAATAAGCACTATATTGAGAGACTTCTCATAGAAATCTGGATTTCTGAGAAAAAAAGCTGGGACTCAAAGGGTTCAAATGACATTTTTGTTTCTTTTTGCCGCCCTATATTATTTATATATTGTTATACTTAATGAATGATTCAGCATCACTGCTGATCATATATATTTTCTTCTAATATCTCAGTTGTTGTCTCCCTCATAACTCTTCAATATTTTCTCGAACGATTCGTTGTATAATATTTATAAAAAAGTATCTGATGTAAAATGTATTCTTTTATTCTATAACAGAAAAACCGATCTCGAAAAAAATATTCCAGAAAGAAACATATATATTGACAAGTGTTAAGAACGATGATGCTCTAATCATGTTGTGTATTAGAGAATAAAACATAGAAGCATTTATTCAGTGAAAAATACTATTTTTTCGATGTGACTATTGCAGTGAAATGATTACTGACTCGTCTTAGTGTGGGATCTACTATTTTAGATTTTTCAGATATTATTACTTTGAGTGTTATTTAAAACAAGAAAACTACAAATATTAAAACTTATCAATTCAATCGATTCTTATTCAATAAAACAATATTTATACTTTCTGTTGTGCATCATCTTCATGGCAACTTCGAAAGAGAATGAAACAGTACGGATAATGATAGAACCAACACTGCAAGAAGTTGATTCGTGTTCAAGCCGTTCAACATCTTCTAGACAACAATTATTTTCAACTAAACGGCTCAAAAAGAGAGAAAAGTATATTATGTTGACTAAAAAGACACCGGCAAAATCTTCAAGAATATGTCCTCGATTTGTCGCACATGAAACACAGTGGTTAACCAATTATCGTACTTCTTCTCGTGGATCGATCCGATCTAATCGTCATTCTCACAATCATGAAAATCATACAGTTAGTAGCAATTCCCAAGATCAAAACTCGGTAAATTCAATGACAAGTAAAGCACAAACTGCAAATGAGCCAAAAGATGAAGTTATTGTTGATAGAACTGCTGATACAATCTCAATTTCTTCTAATAAACAATGTTTAATACACGAGAAATCACCAAGAATTGCACCACATTCATTTCTAAAAACAAAAACACGGAAAATAGAATCTAAAATACCCGTTAGAATATCTGAAACAGCATTATCATCTAAAAGTGCAAGATCAATAACTACAAACTCCTTACCATCATCTATCAGTAATAGACGCGTCACATTGAATAATAAAGCATCCAAGATTCCACGGCCTATTGATACTAATCATTCTCTATGGCCAAAACAAGATCTGACAATTAAGAAAACTATGCAAGTTATCGATAATCAAGAAAGCTCTGAATCCTTTAACACTGGGTAAGCATGGAAAAATATTTTCTATTTGAATCTAGAATGATCTTTAAATGTAAATGACTAAGTTAATATGAACATAAAACATTTATATAAAGAAAATTTTAATAAAGAAAAATATATATATATATTTGTTCTATCTAGTTTTAATCATGGCAATGGTCAAAAATTATTGATGGTATCCAATCAAGATGATGATTTTAAAAATGATATCATATTAGATCAAACAAGAATGACTAGTCTTATTAATAATATTTCATTACTAGATATAACGAAAGGAAATGAAGAAGAACCAAAACAGGTTTTGATTAGTCCTGAAAGTTTACAAATGAATGTAGAAAAAACTAAGACGGATATTAATTTTACTAATATTTCAGAATTAAATTTGACTGAGAAATGTCATAAAAGAGGAAGAAAAAATGATGTTGTTTGTACTGAAAATTCTTGGTTAGATGCAATAGAAGCCAAGACATTATTTTCAATCAACAATTATGATTACGATTCATCGTTATCAAATAAGGAAGAGAACGATTTAAACAAAATACAATTAAAAGTAAGCACTAATCGATGTTTTCTGTTCAATATTATATAACAAGTAAACAATTCATATTTAGTTTGTTTGTGTACTAATCATAATGTTTGAAAGTAATATTTTGATAATCTTACTAAAGTTTACTTATGTTATCGTTACACTAAGGTTGGTATTATATGACTAATAAAAATCAGCTTCATGTTTACTTATAAATCATATTTCAAATTTACTTCAGCAGGGTTGTGATTTAAAAAAACGCTTTTAAAAATATATAATTTCGATTTTAATTGACTGAAATTCTTTTAATCTTTTTCAGTTCAAACAAACTGATACTAACGAATTACAAGCAAATGATATAGATGAAACTGGTTTCGAGATTTTGCAACGAAATGAATTGAACAACAATAGTTTAATAACATTTATGAAAGAACAAAGTGAATTAAAAATATATTATGATAATTTTCCAAATATTGATGATATTACAAATGATACAAGTTTAGATATGCAAAAATCACAAGAATTTACAAAATCAGTATTATATAATTTACCATCTGGAGATGTAAATGACAGAGAGACAGTATGTCATATACTAAACAAGTTATTTGAAAATGAGCATCAGGAATATTTATTTTTTGATTCCGAAAATGATACAAATCTGCATAATGCCTTTGTAAATTTAATTGATATTAATTCACAAGATAGACCATTTGTATTGAAATTAAGCAGTAGTGAAGGATTAGGAAATAGAAATAGTAAGCAAACTGAAGAAGATGATTTGAAACTTGCTCAAATTTTAACAAATATAATTGAACAAAAACAATCTCATCCTGTTATTGACGATATAATTGAACGGTTATCAAAAGTGTATGATGTCAGTAAAGAACATATTATTATCAATCATATATATGTTGGAACATTTAACGTAGTTTATACCGTCCTGGATCTAACAAAAAGCACTATGGAATCACTTACAAAAATTCCAAAAAAATTAAAGCATCAATTTAAACAATATATTAATGCGAAAATTCATCCATTATTATTTCGTCCATCATTCGATATAGCATATTTTGACCATCGTGGTAATAAAAGTTTTCCGAGTGAATCAAATACACATGAAGTTGGTCCACCTGGACATACTCAAGTATATACTACACCTTCTGGATGGACGAGATATGGATTAAAAGTATTGGGTAAATATTTAAATGATAAATGGTTGCATCCGTTCAAACATCCAGAAAATTGGTATAGAGCTTTTCATGGAACAGGACGCGCACAAAGTCAAGATTTTGGAAATGATAAGCAGTTATTGGACACTCCATATGCATGTGTTGATGCTCTCTCAAGTATTTATGAAATTGGATTTCGTCCTGCTAGAATTGCTGCTCACGGACCTGGTGTTTATTGTTCTCCCAATCCTAAGTTTCCTGAAAGTGGATATGTTCGCTCTGTTTCACTAAATACTCAACAAGGAACGAAAACTTTCAAAAGCATGTTGCAAGTGGCTGTAAATCCTGATGGCGTCAAATTTACGTCTAATAAAGACATATGGGTTGTTCCTGATTCTAAAAACATTCGACCATATGGTATACTAATTAAAGAAGTCTCTGATTAAATAATATTAAGAAATTTTATTGTTAATTTATTTTAAAAATTTTTAATTTTATCTTTCGAAGAAATATTCACGAAAAATTTTCTAATAAGTCTTATTATCGACATTATTATTTTATGAGACTATATAATTGCATTTTAGTATTTCCAAAATATCAATGCTTGAAAGAATCAAATAATCTGTCAACATGATATTTTTTTTCACTTGTTAGCAATCACTATAATTTATCATAAGACTGCAAGGAATTATGCAATAATATGATTTTTAAATTTATTTATAATCTGAAAATCTTCATTGATACAAAATAAATTGTGAGCAGTCATTTTCAACCTTTTTCAAATATTTAATAAATTTTTCATGATGATCTGGATTAACCAGCATAATAAATAGACATAGAAGAAGATCTGAAAGATATTGTTTAGATATATGACTTGGAGTTTGTGCCAAATTATTACTATTTATATGCCTGTAACCCCGTCCTTGTAGATGAAGTCCAAATAACTCAGAGCCTAGAAATGACATCGACTGCACTTTACTATTAACAGTATGGATTAAGTGTGCTCTTGATCAGATCACTTCGAGGCAGTCTTTTATCATGTATTGATTGATTTCTTAACTTGTTCTGGATCAATGGCTTATTGTGAAACAATTTAGAACAAAAGACATGCAAAAATGTATAAGTTTTCGCAATAGAGTTTATAATGATACAAGCATTAGCGACATTTTATTTTGTAATGGTATAAAATTATAAGGATTCTCTACATAGAACTGTAAAATACCTCAATGATTTTATATTTTCTATAATTTATGATATTTTTAAATTTTATCAATATATCAAGTGCATTTAATATAAATATTTTATTTCTGTTTTACTATTCTTAGATCCATATAATATATTGCATTCAAATTCTTCTATCTGTTGCCGTTGGTATTGTTTATTACTCATAAGTCTTGCTGTGATAACGTTCAGTCGCATTACTTTTATTATCTTTCAGCATTATCATCATAATAAATTAACAGTTTCAATTAATATTGAACAGAAAACAGATAATAGCCCAAAATTAGATCGATCTTCATGGTCATTAATAATATGTAATCGAATTCGTTTAAAGCAATTGAATCTTACATCATTTTATCAACCAATAAGCGAGAAAATGATGGTTTATTCATGTCATTCAACGTGCTATGGTTGGGGCGATCGACTTCGAGGTATAACTTCAGTTTATATTTTAGTATTATTAACTCGACGTCGATTTATGATTGATATGGATTATCCTTGTCCGATTTCGCATGTTCTACAACCAAATCTAATAGATTGGACATTTAAAAAACAAACAAAAATCTCATTTAAAAATAGAACTCAATTAGTTATTAATACAATGCCTCTTCATCCACCATCTATACGACAAAATATGATACGATTGATAGAATCGAAAAATTTTATTTCTGTTTGGTCAAAGTATGATGATATTTTTATAACAACAAATGGTTTTTATATTACGAATATTCTTCAAAATCTGTTCTCTAATTCTCCATGGTTACTTGGAAATTTACCTTTAAAACAAGCGACACAACAATTACTTTTTCCATTACTTTTTGGATTACTGTTTACGCTTAATCATATTATTCGCCAAGGTGTAGAAAAGATTTTACGACGTAAACATCAACAACTTACTTGTCTTCATATTCGTATAGGAAAAATTCCGTCAAATCCATATGATATTGCATTTTCAACACGAACTAATTTAGCAAAATAATGCTTGATTTCCTTGACAATAATCCATGCCTTGTTACACCTAATAAAACACTGCTTTTGGTTACTTCTGATAGTGATCAAGCTATAGAAACTACTTTCAAACATTTTCCTAGTTCATCTATAACAGTTTTACGTTTGTTTCAGAGTTCATAACGGTATTAAATCTTAAAATTTTCTCCAAGATGGACGTGAAATTTTTCCAGTGAGATGTTTATATTAAAAATTTTTTTGAAACTTGCCCGGACAATTTAGACTTCGCTGTTTTTTTCAGTACATATATCGTTTTAGTTGAAAGATGGCAGAAAGCAAAAGTTTTACATTACTATTTCAAAATAGATGAAAATGACTATAAAAATAATAAAAAGAAAATATTAGTAGTATTTCTAGTGTCTTATTATTGGTAACGTAGGCAAAAATTCTTTTTGAAGAACAGTAAAGAAGAAAAAGAGCAATCAAAACAACACACATGTATTTATATCGATGATTCGCATGTTTTTTTTTATTTGTTTAAAATATGTTGGAAATTTCTTTGTTTATATCTCAGGCATTTGTAAAGATTTTACATAAACTGATTGATGATTATACATTACAATGTGCACTTCATATGGATACAGAGCTTTGCCATTTGTGCTTGCCTTTATTTCGTTGTGTGAGATGATATTAGGCATTTTACGTATTATTGTCTTCTTCTCACCTAAGCCATTGACTAATACAACCAACTCAGATATCTTATCTAAAAATCCAGTAATAACATCACCTTTACTCTTGAGTAAACAATCATGTGCTGCATTTGCTATCGATTGGATTGCGTCTATCATACCTACTTTCATGGGTATTTATATTACTTTGTTTATTTTGGTTGCAGCTTGTAGCGTTTGTGTTACATGTTTTACTATCTGCAAAAGTATCACGTCTAAAGAATGTGATTATGAAATATGTACTGGTTGTTGGGGTCTTCTATGTCTTATGTGTGTAAATAAACCAAATCATCGATGTGTGTCACTAACATGTAATTGCCCATGCTATACAGCTCGTCCCCGACTTCGTTTTCAGATTCGTTTTGGTCTTCTAGGTTTCTTTATTATTTTGCGCATTATTGCTATTATTATATATGCATCTGATAAATCAACAGGTATTTATGGTGGACACATGGCTGCAATATGTACTGGTTCACTTGTTCTTATCAGTCTAACAATGGGTCTTGATTTTTATCAATATCGAACGTGGTGGTATTATCGACCAGATGGATCTTATAAAAAATGTCGATGTTTATGTTGTAAACAACATTATCATCCTAATCATCGACGGTTTCTTCCTATACCATTACTTGGAGTAAATCGAGATGCTGGTAAAATAGGAAATCGACCATGTCAATTGACAGTAGCAGGCTATTGTCCAAATCGATCACTTGAACATGTAGTTATTTTTCATGCTTATGATTATATTCCACAACGACGATATCAACCTGGTAATGATATAACTTATATTGTATTTCATCAAACAACATCTGAAGCTGCTGTAAGTATTGCTAAAACAGGTTTTCGTATTAGTGATAAACCACCACAAATGCTTGGCTTTGGAGTTTATTTCGCTCGTTCATTTAAAGATACTGAAGGAAAAGCTCGTAATACTGGTAAAAAGAAACTTAGATTTAATTGCATTTCCTTTAATATATTAAAATCTTTTTTTTTTATAGGTGCATTAATATGTGCTCAAATTCAACTGAAGCGTGTGAAATGTGTTACATTTTCTGAACTTTATCAAGTGAAAGATTCAAAGGCATGGTGGGATGAATATGATACTGTATACTATGCTCATGCACAAGAAAATCGTGATGAATTTTGTTTGAAAGATCCATCACAAATTTTAAAATGGATTATTATCATGGACGATGATCGATTACGACGATATGGTCTTGACAGAGAATTTAGTAACACTATGTGGGGTTGTATTTAAATGATAATTGCTTGATTAATATTATTTTGTATTAAATAAAATAAATATAGTACAATTATAAGATGCAATCATTTTATTTTTATCATTAATAATACGAGATATGTAATCTGAATCCAGTGATAGTGTAATTATATCGTAGTATCAATGTTTTTGTTGAAAATTTATATTTTATGTTCAGATTTTACCTGTTAGATAACAATCAATGGATAGAAATACGCCAATAACTTTATGAGAGATTTCGATATGTTATAGGTATAAAATTTGCACGACAAAGTTATATTTACGTACGATAAATATCAATAGTATCATAAAAACTTTTGTTAAGATCGAGAGATTTGCAAAATCTGAAATAAAATTCAGGGTTGATACAATTGTTGAAGATTTTTTCTGGTCAAACTTTTTCGTTCATGGTATAATTTTCGTCTCAAATATAGGCTCACAATGATTGATACAATTGTTGGTTGAAATTTTGACAAAATTCGTTCGAGAATATCATGTATAGTAAAACTGAAAGGACAGAACTTCGATTAGATGAAGCGCATTTTCTATAGTACAAAGAGAAATTCAAATTCTATCATTATAAAATTGAAGGTAAAACAAAGTTAATGTAAGTAATTATTTTAGAATATAGCTTATTAATGAATACATAAATATGAACAATAAGTTTTTATTAATAGTATTTGATTTTATCAAAATACCATTGAAAATATTGATACTAATAAAAATTATTATATAATTCGAATAATAAAACAGTAGAGAAGCAAGAGAAGGATGATATAAATCTAAAGTACGATTGAAAAATATTAGTATATGAATTGATACTATTATCTACATCAAAAAAAGAATAGCAATAAGAGGAATAGTAGCATATGTCTAATCAAATATACATTGTAAATAACGATTCATTTGTTATTTCAACTTTTTTCTTAACAGGATCATTTGAAACAGATGTTCAACGCTACTGAAGATATATTGAATAGAAGAATTCTAATATTTATAATAACTAAGGCCCCCTCAGAAAAGTCGAAATTGGATTTTTATCATAGAAAGATGTAGCGAAGTCTCCTTTTTCAGAATATTTATAGTTTTTCGAGAAACAAACAGATTTGGGCAGACTTTTCGAGTTTACCGTTTATGCAGAGAAAGATTTCTTAACAATGACTCAATGAAAAAGGGATAATCTCTTTTTGTTGAATAGATGACAGTTAGATCTATATTCACACTGGCCTCGATTTTTGAATTTCTCTTTTGCTGAAATAAAAAACTCAGATATTTCGTATTTATTAACACTTTGAATTTGAACGTTTTTCGAAAAAGTATTTTTAAAAATCAAACAAAAAGATCAGGTCACTCTACAATTTAAAAAGCACTCCGATATGATTACTTAGTAACCTCATTGTGAAAACCTTCCCGGCGTACAGGATAATGAATTGACTGGGTTTCTGAAGGAGGCTCCTTAATTATTTACATCTTTGAATTGTATTATATACGTGAATGGCTTGCTGCATAGTTTATGAAGACTTTCTCAATATTCATGATACACATACATTTTTACACACAGGAAAACATGTAAGCAGATTTGTAAAAGAAAAATTGCACTAGTTTATTTTTCATCTAGTGACACATATACCCACTGGAAATAATATTTAAAGCTTAAAAAAATGCACTTAGATAATCTTTTCATCATCACATAAAACAAAAGCAGATTTATAATTAATTTTATTTAAATTAATATATATAAAATATTATGCAGCTATTTACGAATCATATAGAGTCAAATTCAACAAACATCTGTGAAACTTTGAAAAATCTTTCATTAAAAAAAATCATGACGTTAATTCAAAAAAAGAACTTGTAGTACATTTATTTCTTTGAAATTATGCATTACGGGATCTAAAGAAAACAAATCTAGCTACAGAAAATAATTACAATAATTGTCTACTACATAATATCGGTTTTTTTTCTTTTATTTGATTTTTATATTTAAAAATAAAAATTTTCACATTTATTTATATTAAATGTTAAAATACAAATAAAAAGTAATTAAAATAAATTTATATAATAAAGACAATTAATGTCATATTTATGAATAATAGTTAATTATTTCGTATTGTTTTCTATGTGAGCAATTGTACGTCCTGTTGTTATCGTCATATTTCGTATTTCTGATTTTCGACGAAATAATTCAATAAAATCCTCACGAAATTTTCGTGAAAAGAATACATACACTAAAACGATATTTTTATTAAATATCATTCATATTTAGAAATAACTTACCATAAAATTGAGTGCAACAATAAGTATAAGAAAGTAAAGGATGAATAATATAGCCTAGTAATGATTCAATAGCTAATCTCATTGGACTTTTATATGATTTAAATGGTATTGTTAAAAAATTATACATAGTATTTAATGGATATGGCCAAGTTGTTAAACAAAATATAAGCACTTCACCAACTAACATTTTCATTAAATCATGATCGCGTTTATTTATATGAATATCTCGAGTAGTTTCACCAATAGGTTTAACACGTGATCGAATTTTTGTTAAATTATATCGAGCAAGAAAACTAAATAAAACCATTAACAATGGAGGAAGTATACCAATAGCAATAAAAGCAAAAATTGTATAAACTAAATTATAGGATGGATCAATAGCACATTGACCTGAACTATTGTCGAAAAAGATAAATAAATGAGCAGGCATTAATAAAGTACTAATAACGATAAAAACAGTAATACGTTGTGCTATTTGTGGTCGACAAATTGATCGAATATTGGCATTCTGTGAGCAAAGAGCCCATCGATCAATACATGCAATAATCACTAAAATGACAAATATTTTTTACATTATTAATATATAAACCAAGCTTACTAAAATTGCGTGATCCCATGAATAAAACATGTCCTCCATACCATCGTAATTTACATAAAACATTTGATATATGTATTGGTTCGATATGATCAATGCCATAAAAACTTGAAACAAGTGCTGTATCAATGACAAGCCAATTTGCAATCGATGCACAAAGCAAATAGAGTGCACATGAATTGGCTCGTTGTTTCCATGTACGTCCTAATATAATCACTATAAACAGATTACCTATGTTACCAAGAATAAGTAATATAGGTATTCCGCAATAGCCTAATTTTTGTCGAATATCATACAGTATCGAGATCGACATGTTGAAGATTTAGTTGTTCATTGAGAAGAAATAAGTGCAATACGAAGAAAAGAATATTTAACAGCAACATTTATATGTGTTGGAATTAGCATCTTTTGAGCGACTTCTGACAGTAATCTTACTTTGTTAATCATATGATGACATCTAATTCTCTTGTCATTGATGTTTTCTAATGAATAAGACTTAATTAATAAATTGATTTATCTGGATGTGCCCATCTTAACTATTATATTGACATATTCACGTGAAATATTTCATAGTAGCAATTGCTGTATGTACGTTGTTATTTAATTTTTTTATTAAGAATTCTATATGTCACTTATTCAGGACAAATTTAGTTGATACTCACTTTCTTGAATGGAGTTAATGGTGATACTTTCATAACTTAAGTGGCATGATACGTTTCAATTTAAAGATAGTTCATATTGCGTTATTATTCAGTTTCAATCGATTAACTATTGAAAAATAGTTTTATGCTAAAAAGATATGGGATGGACATTTTAATCATAAACGTGTGTAAAATCCTTTGAAATGCTCTTAATATCATGAGCGACATTAATATTATGAGCTTTATTATACTTTTTAGTAAATGAGCTATATATCTGGCAAAAGAAACCAGAAAAACAGCAATTAATTCATGGAAATCACAATATAATAAATCGCAGGGTTTCACTCAATACTATTAGAATACTTTTTTTTCGTATCAATTTTATTAGTTGCTTATGCTAAAATACGAAAGGAAATTCTAATAAGAAAAATAGATCTTCAATATTTATTAACGAAGGGAAATGGCAATATCTGAGGATCGGATATATATACATAACATTTTTTTGATGTTAAGGCCCCCCTCACAATGGATTTCCTACTTAAAACAGTCTGTTTGAGCTAAAATTTTCAAGGATGAGCAGCCCTAATGAGAAACATTTCTAG
>JAJEKB010020350.1:88661-102030 GCA_022393335.1 Macrotrachela quadricornifera | reverse complement strand
TGAATAATTGTATACAATGATTGATTGATCACGTGACTTTGATCATTGATTGCACTATCCGTCTTTGTGCTCTAGGGGCTGAATAATAGAATAATATCACATAACTCCCTACGTTTAGTATCCGCATTCGACAGAAAGATTATCAACATGTTGAATGATGAAAGTTACACGAGAAATAAATCATTCTATACCATAATTCATTTCTCATCGGGCTTTGATCGTTGGATCTACTAGCAGTCTTTGTGTCGAAGGGGGATAATAACTGAGCAGATTCAGGTGATTCTCTTCAATTCTCATGCGCCATGGATAAAAATAATCCCAGTGCTTTGTATGATCAAAACCACATTAGAAATAAATTATTGCATGGAATGATTCCTTTCCCATGTGATTTTGATCATTGGATACGCTGGAAGTTTTTGTGTGCCAGGAATATGATAACTGAAGAGAATCAGATGAGTCTCATTAGCTATTATTTCCATTGAACAGAAAGACTGCCAGTACACCCAATGATCAAAGTCAGATTAGAAATGAATCATTGTACATAACGATTCATTTCTCTTGTGACTTTGATTATTGAATACACTGCCACTCTTTGTATTCAAGGGAGATAATGACTGAGGAAAATCAGCAGAACCTTGTCAGTTGTCATCCTCCTGGGGTACAAAGACAACCTGTGCATTCAATGATTAAAGACCCATGAGAAATGAATAAATCTATGCAATGGTACACTTCTTATGTGATTTTGATTATTGGATACACTGCTACTCGTTGTGTGCAAGAGAGATAATGACTGAGCAGAATCAGATGAGTCACATCATTTGTCATCTCCAGTTGACATAAAGATTGCCGGTGCATCCAATGATCAAAGTCACCTGAGAAATAAATCATTCTATATAGTGATTCATGTTTCATATAACTTTAATTATTGGATGCACCGGTAGTCTTTGTGTGCAATGGAAATAATAAATGTAGATGATTATGTGATTTTCTTAAATTATTATTCCACTTGGGCACAAAGACTACTAGTGTATCGAATGATCGAAGTCGTATGAGAAATGAATCATTCTATTGAAAAATTCATTTGTCATATGACTTTGATGATTGAACGTAGCAGTAGTCTTTGTGTCCAAGAGGAAGAATAGCTGTAGAGGGTTATGTGATTCTCTTGAATTATTAACCATGTTGGGCACAAAGACTACCAGTGCATCCAATGCTTAAAGTCATATGAGAAGTGAACCATTGTATACGATGATTCATTTCTCATGTGAGTGTACGCATTGGATGCACTGGTAGTCTTTGTGTCCAGGGAAATAATAACGGACGAGATTCAGGTAATTTTGGTTCAGTTAGTATCTTACTTGGACACATAGACTACTAGTGTATTCAATGATGAAAGTCACGTAAGAAACGGATCATGCTATGTAATGATTCATTTTTCGTGTGACTTTCATTGTTGGATGCTTTGGCTGTCTTGGTGTTCACGTGGGATAATAACTGACAAGACTCACCTACTTCTCTTCAATTATCATGTCGTTTGAATCCAATGACTGTAAGTGTATCGAATGATCAAAATCACATTAGAAATGAATCATTATATACAATGATTTATTTCTCATATGACTCGAATTATTGGCTGGACTGGCAGTCTTTGTGCCCAGGGATGATAATAACTGTCGAGTTTCTGGTAATTCTCTTCAATTATTACGCGCCTTGGACACAAAGACTGCCAGTCATTCAATGATCGAAGTCACATGAGAAATAGATCATTGTATACAATGATTCATTTCTCATGTGACTTTGAGCAGTGGATGCACTAGCAGTCTTTATGTCTAAGAGGGATAATAACTGTTGAGTTTCTGGTGATTCTCTTCGATTATTGCGCGCCTTGTATACAAAGATTCCCAATGCATCTAATACTAAAAGTCACTTGAGAAATAAATAAGAGTATACGATCATTGATTTCGCGTGTGATTTCGGCCGTGTGGCGGTTATTTACTTATTTGTCTATTGATTGTAGAAAATATTTGAATAAACACTGATACTAGAAGAAAGTAAGTGAGTGTTATTTTGAAATCGAATTCTATTTATTCTTGGATTTTCTCTCTTTTTACTTTTAGGAACGACAATTGTCAGCAATCTCCTTACAGCGCGCTTCTCCATCCAAAATGACATTTTCTCAACATTCCTTGTCTATATTCTTTTTTTTGTAATTGGTTTGTTTTTCAACATTCTCTATCAATATCCTTTTTTTGTAGTTAGTTTTTCGTTTAACATCAATAAATATATATATATACCACTGAAGAATTGACTATTTTCTGAAAGAAGAATATCTGAAAAATATGAAAAAAAAATCAAAAAGGTTCATAATTTCAAAAGTAATATTATAGCAATAAATTTTTTATGCCTGAAATTATGTATTTATTGATTTTTGTATTCACACAAAATCCGATCATCCAGCATTGTAGCAATAGTTACACGAAAATACATGGTGTTTACTATATTTTTTTTGCCACATGTGCACGAAGCTGCGTATCAATAATTATTACATGGATGCTTCTATGAGATGTGCACACCTCATATTATTTTTATGTATGAAAGAGGTAGAGAAAAGAAAAAAAATGATCGTGATGTTTGCTCTATGAATTATAATTGATAGAGCAAACAGTGCAATCATTTTTTTTCTTTTCTCTTCTTGCATACACATAAACAATGTGAAGTGTGGATATCGTATAGAAGCACTATTAGTTGTTTTTATAGAGTTATTGCACATTTTTCATTCAAACTCAAAAGAAAATGCATAGGTTATCATAGACTCAGATTCGATCATTTTTAGAGCGGATTCGTCCATAAACATTTTCCAATATTGGTTCTATATGTTTCAACTAGTACCCGATAAGCTCTAGGAAATGATAAAAACCATTTTTCGATATCTCCTAAAATGATGGAGAGAAATGGAAAATACGTATTTTTCTCCTATAGAAAAATTTCACTCAGACAGTAATTTCTGGGCCGATTCATCGAAGAACGTGTTCCAATAAAACTATCTGTGACCCAAGTACAACTCGACGAGCTCTATTTGATGGTGAAAACGGTTACTTCATAGTGACTTTGGTTTCCGATAAATCTTCACTTAACCGACCAATTTATCGTATTCTATACTGATTGTTGGATTGATTCGTCCCGTAGTATATTTCAACAAAACCGTTCATGGCTGAAATCTAGTTCGACGAAGTCTCTCGAACAGTGAAAGCCTTATTTCGATACAATGTTCTATTGGTCAGAATCACCACTTTACCCAAGGAATATGGCAGAATAGACGAAGCCAGAGTCCCAATCGAGAAATGGGTTCCATCATATAATAGAGCTCTTCAAAATATGTTTGAATCCAAAATAGGTTCCTAGACGAATTGACATAAGAATTATTGGTTTATTGAATTTTTTCAATAGTAGAAAAATTAGTATTTTCGATTTATTTCGATTATGATAATATCTATCGAGAAACAGTTTTCGCCATTTGATAGAGTTTCTTAAGTTATACTTGAAACATGAACAGTTTTGTTGAAATATATTTCTGGGCAATTTGGCCTAGGAATTACTGTTTAGCTGTAATTTTTTTAAAAAAGAAAAACATGTGTCTTCCGTTTTTTTTTGTTTATCTTAAGAGATATTAAGGGACGGTTTTTACTATCTCATAAAGCTCATCGGGTACTACTTAAAACATATAGAACAAATATTAGAAGATGTTCGTCGATGAATCTGCTTCGAAAAAGATGAAATCTGGATCTGACATAGCATACCTAAGAGTGTACAAAATCAGTTTCACTAGAATTACTTGTTTAGAAAGCTTTTTAAAAACGTTATTGAGTGATGTAATAAATACGCCCAATTTCGTTTGTTGGTTCTTATGATAAAACGAAAACTAATCGTGATAATCAAAAATTTAAAAAACGACTGTTATTTCATAACTGTAAGGTTGCAAAAATGCAAAATTTCAGCGAATTTTGTTTCCGTTCGTTCATATATGGTTTGATAGAGTGTGACAAGCTTGCCACGAATATATATATTTTATCTGGATTCAATCACTATTTGACTGAGAAAAATGCTAAAAAAGTCGAATGATTCTCCCAACTTTGGTCGAAAGTAAAAATGTCGAATGTATAAATGTCGAAAAATTAAAATGTCGAAAACAATAACTACACAGATGTTGAAGAGCAGTAATGTTGAAAATTGAAGATTGTGAAAGTATGAATCGTACTCGCCCTCACCCTCACTCATACATCACCCCCTGCACTCACATTCTTGTTTTCGATATTTTAATTTTTCGACATTTGTACATTCGACATTTTTACTTTCGACCAAAGTTGGGATTACCAGTCGAATAACTGCAGATGTCGTATATCTCCCTAGAAAAAATAGTTTTGTTTTGTATTTCAAATTTATTGTCACTATAAAAATACATTTTTTAAAAAATAATCACATATTCTAAAAGTCCGTGAAGTTTTTCTATCAGCCTGTATAAATATGTTTTACATTAATCCCAAAACATCAGTTTTTGTTTTCTAGAATTTTTAATTATTTGTTAAGAAAACCGGCGCAAATGGCCACTGATAAGTTCATAGAATTCATTGTAACAAATGGAAAAATTCATTTCTCGCAAAAATTCTACATTCTCTTGAATGCATTCTTACACACTATATCTCAATAATCGATGTTCACTAATGAGGATAGATAAAAAAAATGAAGTCCATATCTAGAGCATTTAGAGACACATAAAGATCGATGTAAAAATGATCTATGCAGCGTCTGCACATACGATAAAACAACTTTTTTCGAAAAAGTTTTAAAAAGTACCAAAAAATTTTGTTAAAACTCCTGATAGTGTGGTGGACAATTTTTTCGATAAGTCTATGAAAAAAACTCAATATCGATCATTTTTGACAAGCGACTTTTGTAAAGGAGTGAGGACTTAATTAGATGCTATGAACATAGTAAGTCTGAGAGAAGTGTAGTTTTGCACCGAGAAATTTTAGTGATTATAATTTATATTGAATTATTTGATGTTTTGATAAATTCAAAGTATTATTAATAGGAGAATCTATAACTGAAGAAACATCAACATCAGCTTATTTCATTAAACAATTTGTGTTATTATTAAATATTGTGGTCATTAACTGACTATTGACACACTCTCATCACAAACGAACCAATTTAAGAATGAATAATAAATAGCATGAAAATATACATATTATCATACAAAAATATAGGCACTTTGTCAAATAACATCTTTCTTTAATCATGATCACATTTATTTATATGTAGATCTTGAATTGTGTCATTACCAATGGTCTGCATTCATCCATAATTGAATCTGTGTTAAATTATAACAAGGAAGAAAACTGAATAAACTATTATTAGTTTAGAATTGGTTATCACAATATTCATCTTTAAACGTTGAATCAATATTAAAATAGACTTTGTATTATCGAAGTTGAGTCATTTATGAATAAAATGTCTTCCATATACTATCATAATTTTCATAGAGTATTAGATATATATTTTCTTACATTTAAAACTAATACGTAATGTTAATAGAATTGATTTAAGATACAATCAAACTTGATTTTACACAGGGGTCTAACTTTGAATATGAAGTATTGAATGAACAGGTACAGTATTATTGTTAAGGGAAAATGTCAACTTGATGATGCATGAATCATTTATCGTTGAGATCGATTCGAATCTGTAATGAATTGGTGAATAAGAATATATAAGAGCAAATATAATCGAAACGTTGATTAAAGCTGAGAGGAGATCCAAACAACACACTACAACTAAAGAAATCTGAGAAAGTGATGACTTTAATTACTTATTAGAATTAGATTACCTCAAAAATAATTTCTCTTTTTGATATCTAACTTATACCTTATCATTTTTCATACTGTTCATTGGATAAAATATCTAGAAATTGAAAAAATTGAATGCGATGTAAGAAATGCAATGATCATATGGCATACTCATCCAAATCTATTGCAAACTATAAACTCACTAACTTTTATACAGCATTCTTAATGAAAGAGAAACATAAAGACGTTCCAAGTATTAAATAAGTTCTAGACAACAATAAATAATATCCTTTACGGTAAATTCACATATTTCATTCGATTCTTTTGTATTTGACTTACGGACAATAGATCATGAAGAGAAATAAGTATACAACTAGATGTATTCATCAATTTGAGTCGTAACGTTTTTGTTTACAGATATATGCCTTGTGATATAAGTTCTCTTTATACTAAATAATCAACTACCTCACGTATAATACGTCACAACTATTAAAATAATTAATAATAGTTGTTCAGTTTATAAAATTGTTTATTACCACACGAAAGTTGATATTTTTCATAAAAATGTTCATCACAGTCGGTTGTTGCCTTTCTCAATCATTTAATATATATTTCATAAAACTCATCTAATTCCTATTTATCACTCAAGCACATATAATCGAATCTAGTATAAGACAAAAATTCTGCTCAGATACGCATACTGTTACAATATCTAAATTTATCTATGCATTTTTACAATTAATAAATTTGTTGCGAAGATTTATCATCATTCTAAGTTAAGATTATCAACATTAAATATTATCTCATCTACCAAGGAGTACTGATAGTTCTTCATCATGTACTTGATTTATAACTTTTAATGCAAGTGTAAATTGCATTATTGTGAAAAAGAAAAATTATCCATGTAATCACCATACTTTTAGATAAGATCACTCATTCATCATCATTTTCCTCTCTGTAAACATCAAAAATGTCTATAAATTACCATTAATACACAATACATTTGTTCCATTTTCCAATGTTTCATGAGATACCGAACGGCAAAGCAAACGAAAATCGTGCAATAATCAATCCGTATTCTTTCCATCATTCAAATAAAATACTCAATCAGTTAGATATCTTTTCTTTCATAGAAAAGTTACAATAATTCAGACGAACATGAACTATATCCATTTATCATAAAACTATTGTAGAGTTTTTATACAATCTAAATTATATAATCTAAACTAGTTGAACTAAACACAAATATTGAAAATATTACCCTATATCAGTTAATGACAACCAAATAATTGTCTTCGTAGCAATATCATAACATGTTTCAGAACTTATTTCTCATTTAATTTCTTCTCTTCTACACATTTTTCTATCGCTTCACTTCTCTCTTGAACAATACAAGATTGTACTTCTTTAAAAACAATACCATATATGAGATATATTTGTATACATATGTTAATACGTGCGAATTTTTTATTATTAATAATATATGTAAAATTTTATTGGACAAAATATATTCAATATCTAGAATAGAAGGAATTGTTAGAAACATCTTAACATTGTACTTTTTTAATCACGATACGGCAAATGAGGACCATTCACATCTACATCACAAATAATTTTATTGATGTGAGCATGATTAACAAAAGCCTGCCAACTATTATCTTGATTAGCTAATTGAGTTAAGTTTCCAAATACATATAAAGCGTTTTTTGATCGAGTTAACATAACATTCAGACGATTCATATCATCCAAAAATCCAATTGTACCACCACTACGTACACACGAAAGTATAACAATATCTTTTTCTTTGCCTTGTGAACTATCAGCTGTCATAATTTCGATGTAAGGTGGTAAATAAGTTCGAAGAACACGGATTTGAGCTTTATAAGGAGTGATTACAGCTATTCGTTGTTGAATTTCAATTGAACGAGGATCGTTAAATGGTAATGGTTGTAGATATCGCTCTTCTTTCTTCTCGTCATGATCACTATCATCATCAGTATTATGAGTCGAATCAGTTGAAGGAGTTGTGCTAGATTCGTCGTCCAAATAATTATCGTCATCGTCATCGTCATCCTCATCACTAACGTCATCATCATCATCATCATCTTCACTGTCACTAGATATAGGAGCGGGTTGCTCAGCAAGATATGCAATTAATAATGTACAAAAATCACGTATACTTTCAGCTTCACCTTTGTTAAACGATGAACTAGCTTCATCACAGTCATGTGGTGATTTTATTATATTGTATAAATATAATGGCTTGAGAGTAAAATGCCTCATACGTCTTGCTACCGAATCATGTGTTAATAAGTGATCGGAATAAAAGTATTCGCTTGGAAATCGACATATATCTGGATGCATTCGGTATTGAATATTGAGCATACTTATTGGACCATTTGAATACGTTTCAAAAATAGAATAAAGACGTTTATAAAGCGATTGTGATAAACCATAAGTTCTTCCAGCATCACTAAGAACACATGGAGGAAGTTGTAATGGATCACCAACTAGTATAAGTTTAGTGCAGTTAAATCGAAAGGGTAGAAGGAAGTCAGCTTCCAAGCTTTGACTTGCTAAACAATACAAGAATAGAAAATTAATACTATCGTCTTATGGTATTAAATAAATTTTTAATACTTTTTCCACGAATTCAAATTTCCGAGATATAGTATGTAAATAAATGGTTGTATCGATACTTTATTACTTTATACTGTTGAGAAGTATTTCTAACTCACCTTCATCAATAATTATAAAGACAGTAGATGATTTCAGTAGATTCATTCTCGCACTTCCACAATAATTCAATGTTGAAATAATTATTTTAGCATGTCGTATAATACGTGCTTCTGTTTCTTTAGCAATATTATCACTTGGTCTTTCTCCTGATTTCAAAACATCTACTATATCTTGAAGAATCATAAAGTCTAGAAAATGATCACACAAATGATGATCATCAGGCGGTTGACAACCAATACGAACTAAAGTACCTGTGCAAATAAAATTCGATTTGATAAGATTAAACATATATTTTTCTTAATAGAATTACTTACCACGTCGGTACGAAACATCTTGATTGACAAATTCATTAAGGATGCGACGAGATAATTCATCACATGCATTATTTGATGGTGCACAAAGAAGAATTTTTTGTTTACGTCCTGATTCTGGTAATTTAGATAGTAATTTCAATACAATTCCTGCAATTGTTCGACTTTTGCCCGTACCTAAATATATAATACTAGATATAATTTTTGTGATCAAGAAAAAGAAACAATATACCGGGTGGACCATGTACGAGATGCATTCGATCGTGAATATCATCAAACATATGTTCTGCAATAGCGATTGTTTTTGATTGAGCCAAATTAAATCCATTATTAGGGCTTATATCCAAAGAGTTATAATCGTCAGGTAATTGAAAATAAATATCATCAATCATGGGTTTAAGTAAACTACGATGTTGAGGCCAATCACAAAGACTATGAATAGCACTGATCATACGTCTTGATGATGTTATATTACTTAATTTAATTATTGGTAATTCATTATTATTTGTTTTCTTACGATATTCTTGAATAACATTAGAACATTTTTGTGAAACATAGATACCAATTGTTGTTTGTATTTCATATTCGAGATTATTGTGATTTGTATTAGTCGTACAACTGTTATTTGAATTTTCATCTTCACGTGGTGCTTTAATTTTAATTTGTTCAACATGTACAATCATTCCAAAATATCTCATATTATTTAATGTAATAAGAACAATATCAAAGAGACCAAGTTTCTTTGACAAAGGTTTGTAGTTATCCTCTATGAATGACAATTAAAAGATACAACAAAGGTAAACGATACAAACTTACTAAAAATATCACGATTGGTTCCAAAAATGAGTGCAGTGTCTCTTTGTCCATCTAATGTTATTTGATCATAGAATAATTCCGTCTTAATTACTGTTTCACGTTCTTTAAGCTTTGTATCAACATTCTTAAAATCATTGACGATCTCGCTCCATAGTTCATGATAATGTAATGGTACAAGACATGCCTGATAAGTTGCTAGAGCGTTTTCGACATTGAATGTCTCAATATCATCATCTGTTTCATCTATAGAAAAAGAAAAATATTTGCTATTCTAGTTCGATTTGTATTACAATAATTTACCATATGTTGTTCGTACTGATTGTAAAGGTACTGGAGTCAAAGTACGATGAAGCTTGTCAATATTAATTTTTGAATGATATAAATAATTTGGTACCCATCGAGTAACAATACGATCGAGTAGTGTACGAATGGAATTTTGTGCATCATCTGACCATGATTGACCTGGTTGATATTCTCTCTTCTCATTAGGATCAAGTTTTGTGTTTTTAGAACCGATAACAATGTAACCTTTAGGTATGGTTAGAGTTTTTATGGCTTTATAATCAAAATCAAATAAATTAAGTGCTGATGATAAGTTATGATTGAATAGAAACATTCGTCGAGCTTTTCTCCATAAATGTCCATCAAGTCCATCAAGATGACTTTTAAACCAAGCATTACCAGAAAATGAATACTCACATTGCTCCATACTCAAGTTTATTAATACTGGATGTCTAAAGAAGAAAAAAGATGATAGAATATTTTTTCCCAGTCAATTTTATTATGTTAATTTAAAAAATAAAAATATGCGTGACTGAATATACTGCGGTCTTACCTTATACAATAAGAACAGATTGACACGAATAAACACAAGTAGCAGAGAACGAGGAAAAAATACGAATAATTTCATATATAAAAAATTCTAAATAAGAGTACGTCTAGTCTGTGGAAGACGTCACTAGACAGAAGTGTATCGCCGACGTCTATAAAAAAAACAGCAAAAGAACGAGAACTGAAAACAAAAACAATTCTTTTTTTTTCTGTTTTGTGTTTTTATGGTGAATGATAAAGTATGAAGAAGTCAAAGTGCACATAATTGAGGTTATCTTACATAAATAATCAAATAAAATCTACAAAAATAAAATCAACAGAATCATCTATAAAAAATAATTAATTATCAAACTCTATGTATCTTGATTATTCCAGTATTATTTTTTCATTATTTTTTTTTAATATTTTTCAAAAAATATTATTCTCAATCTTCAATATATTGTAATAACATTTGACTATTATTAATCACATCATGTGCGGCATTGTACTGCATACGTGTTGAGTAAATAAAGAAAAAAACATATTTGTAGGACGTTCATGTAAAGAGAATTCTTTTTCCAATCCACCATTTTTCTCTTCTCATTTAGTTGCCGTGTTATAATACCTTATTTTTTGCTACACCAATATTGCTTCAGAAAAAATGAAGATTATTCATCAAAAATCGACAACACAGTATATTAGAGAGAAATAATCTATCTATAAATCTTTACACAACATGTATGTTAAATTTTCGATTATTTCTAGAATATTGCAGAGAATCAAATATAGTTGATGAAAATTTGAATATGATATTTTACCTCGATAAATTTTTAAAAATTCTTTTTTTTTATACTAGTTTGTCAGATGACCTTTATTCTGCAAAATGTTTATGTTACTCTTTTTTTCCCACATATCATTTTAAAGAATTAAAATTCTAAATAAACAAATTTTATAAATATAGCTCATCTTAGATAAAGTATAATTCTTATAGCTTATGGTATTTTAAGCTCTAGCATACTATGACTCATAAGTTTACAGATATTAAATGCGCTACAATAATAGAACTATTTTAAAGTATCTTTTTAAAGGAATCATAAATGGCAGAAAAGTCTACTTTGTTTGGAGCAAGCACTATTTTTTATTTATTCGAGTACTCGCTCACAACTGATCACATTCAAGCCAAAAAAAAAAATTCTGAACATGATATTAGAAGAATATTCAATTTTGACTCTAATTAACTAATTTTTATTTATTCCAGCAACTTATTAATGGCCGAAAAGTTAACAGATATATTGTACAGAAAACATTTACATACATTATTTTCAAAATTCAATTTTTAAGTTCTATGACTATAATAGTCGATAATAAATCTAAAATCACAATAACAATGTTTTTCCTACTATAACTGTTTTACCTTCAAAATATATAATTTACTAAGTAATTGAGTTAAAACAATAAAACGAATCTATTCTTTCGTTTTTTATTGACACACAATGCATATGATAGAAACATGAATCGAAATTATCGTTAAAAATTCAGTAAAGCTTCATTTGAGAAACTTGGCAATTGAATTAACTATTATTTTAATTTTTTCTCTGATATTACAAATGGTGGTAATGTGACAATAGTAGTCCTCTTTCATTATAATTCATGCGACAAATTGTTCGTCAGCTATTATCTTGAAACTAATTGTCCAATCATCTAGATATGTAGTCTTAAATTCCAATACCTTCTATATTTCATAATAACACTAAAATATTCATTTTGTTTTCCAATTCAATGCTCACTAGTTATCATTCTCATTCTCTCATGCATCTACTGTCAGTAGTTGAATATACTTTTGGATTGACAAATATGAACTCAAATGGTAAAAATTTTCTTTATCATTGACTGCTTGTTGAAGGAAGTATACTTAATTTTCTTACCATTATTCATAAAATTATCACATGACTATGATAGGTGATTCATTTATTTATATCTTATCATTAAATACGAACATTCATAATACTAGACGTTATATACATCCTTATCAGTTCTAAAGAGACACAATATTTGACTCATATATCATACAGTCATACGCGTTCTCTATTCAAATATTTCAAACGTATCTTTTGGTTAATTTAACGAGCAATTTAGGCGTCCAGTATTTGGTAAAACCATTATAGAATAACGCTGTACAAAGATTCAATATTTGTCTAAAACTCACCTTTATCAAAACGCACATTTCATATAATATTATTGTTCTAAGTATAAAACGAATTTTAATATTAAAAGATCACATATAGGTAGAAGTTAGCTGGATCTAAAAATTTCTAAAGAAACAAGTGTAGATTACAACTGTAGATGTCTAAACATAAATCAAACAATCAACGAATAATACTATTTTAGTTGATGATTGTGATTCTGTATATCTACCACACTTTTCGAATTAAAATAACAAAACTATGTGTACAAAACCTTTGGAAATTTTTCATCATATAACATTGTCCGATTGATTTTAAACAAGAAATTATTGACACATTTTTTTTATCGATTGAGCTCGAAAACATTGTTTGTTCAAGCAAAACTAAACACTTATTATTTTTATTTTGTTCCATGTATTACTGTTGCATTTACTAAAAATAAACTATAGCAATCTAAAATCGTCAGTAATGCAACCATGTTTAAAACTCAAAAAAAAAAAATATCACCGGAAGTTAACGATGTAAGAGAAAGAAATATCCGGTTTTACTATAGTGTTTATGTGAAAGCATGAAAGCAAAACAATATTACAATAGAATAAACGTTCTACTCATGTACTTATTTTTTTTTCAATTCAATTGTTGTATATTTGTTTCGTATTTTTAAAAT
>JAJEKB010020350.1:0-23661 GCA_022393335.1 Macrotrachela quadricornifera | reverse complement strand
CTTTTTCTTTTCTATTATGTTATATGTTCTTCTAACATTTTTTTTTGGTTTGATAAAACAGAAATAAAGTTTATAACTTTAATTAACATTATGTTGATAATATTATTAATTTATGTCTACATAGACACATGATTATGATATTTTTTTTTCAGAAATTTCAAACTGAATAATTTATATAAAAAAAGTTAAACAACATATGTTTGTTCATAATATTTTGTCTTTTTTTTTAAATCATATAAAATGTTTAATAACACACAAAAGACTAAATAATATAATACTGGTTATACTAAAAAGAATTATTTGCATTGCACATAGTCGATGATAAAGCTTGTAAATATTATTAGGAGGAGTATGTTAAATTGGAATAGTACTACGAAGAGTAAGAATAGCAACGAAAAACGAACAATATGTAAATGTTGATTGAATTAACAGTGTTAAATACTTGTTGAGAAAATAACTTTCTCTAAGATATATCCAATGTCATGAACTACATTATCTTACTTATTTCTGTTGATAATCTCCTGATCTATATTTCTTCCACATCGAAAGAACTAAAAGCTATTCCAATTATATATTTTTGTTTCTGATGACCTATAGTACCTGTTCATATGTGATTGTTTGTTGAATAACTCAGCAATGATGATCGCTATCGAGTTCGAGTTTTCGTCATTAGAAGAGTACTTTTTTAGAAGATTGTAAGAATATTTCTGAATATTGGTGTCTACTCTGTTTCGTTATGGATATTTTCAAGTGAAATTGAAAATTCAATACCTCAATAAAGGAACCTCCTTTTTGACTGAAAATTTTACTCTATTCTATGAGTCACTAAATCTATCTATGGGCAAATTTTCAAGTGGAAATTCAATAAAATGATCATAAGCTTCTCAGGAATAGTGAATACTGAGTTATTCAACAAACAACCGGCTGCATTTTGTTTTGAAATGGGCAATACTAAAAATATCTTCTCGATACAGTAGAATGTAAATGTGAATTTTGTAGAGCCTACGTGACTCTATCAGATTCATTGAGAAAAAAAACTGTACATTTTTTCTCTAGTGTTACTGGTGGTCTAAACGGGGAATCATTCCAGATGTCATCTCTAGTTTTCACTCATTTATATCTCACTCTGTCGAATGTCTTAAGATAGTATAAATCCTAAAGGGATCTCTGCCCATAACTTCTGCTCCAAAAGTTATGGACAGAGATGACACCTCGGATGATTTTCTCTATAGAGTGCCAGTAACACTAGAGAAAAAGTGTACGGTTTTTTTCTCAACTATCTTCCATTGGGTAAGAGATTTCATAAATACAATCTGATAGAGTCACGTAGGCTCTACAAAATCCACATCATTAGAAAATGCTGGAATATAGCTTAATAAATTCCATTCGAACCACCATTTTACTATTGCTTTCTACTGTGTCAAGAAGATATTTTTACTAGGTCGTCGAATATTAAATACTCGCATATGAGCAAATAGTATAGGTCATCAGAAACAAAAATATATATTTGGAATAGCCTTGAGTTCTTTCGATGTTGAAAAAATATAAACCAAAAGATCCTCATTTTTTTACTGTACACATAACTCATAGAGGTCTATCAAATGAGATATAAATGAAACGATTTAGAGAACTTTGTGTAAAAAGTGTTTGACATCCCATGGAACTATCCTATAGGGATAATAAACTATTCAAAATAATGAGTGATTTTCAGCATTATTTAGATGAAATTTGTGCTTCGTCTTATATAGGCAAACGATCAATTGATTTGTTTTATCTAGAACCAAATGTTATGGCCCATGCTTCAAAATGGTAAAAAAAATCAGCAAGATATCTTTTGTTGTTAGATAGTAATAAACAATTTAAAATACTGAGTTACTTTTTAACCACTATGTAGATAACAGTAACGTGATAAATATAGGCATGTTTGTGTGCGTCTTTTATTAAGTGAGAAGGCAAATAATAAATATTCAACATGTCATCGTCTTTTGTCTATGTCGGTACAATTATTCTTCTATCATCAATCTTTATTGCAACTGCACTTGATGCTAAACAAAGACCATCAGTTGGAGTTATTCGTTGGGATGCTTGGAATCAAGTTAATGGTCGATATGATGAAATTTCATATTACGTACATCGAGAATTAAGTCCAGCAGAATTTCATTATCGCATCCCATTTTATGTATCTGTTGTTTCACCAAACAATATTTCATTTAATGCAGATGTACAAAGTATAATGGATCAAGAGATTCTTTATGCAAAACATGCAGGTATTGATTATTGGGCATTTGATACATACTGTACATTTGGACCTACTTGTACTACAAATAATTCATATTGTCAACAATATTATATACAAACATCCCATCTCTATTGTCCAGAAAATCCAGCTTATGGATTAAATTTATTTCTTTCCAGTCCATACAAATCTTTGTTGAACTTTACTTTAGTTCTACTTGGTTCATCTCCTTGTGATGTTACTTTTCAACAACAATACATTGATCTTATGAAACAACCACAATTTCAAACTGTTAAAGGAGGTCGACCACTTCTCTATTTATTCCAATTTGATGATGCAGAAGCTCAGAAGTGTGCTGGAGGATGGACAGAAAGTGGACAAGTTTTTCAACAGTTTAGACAGTTGGCCATTAGTCAAGGTTTATTATAATTATAATTATATATGCACCATCATTTCATCTTTTCATTATAGGACTTCAAAATCCTTATCTGGTTTTGATGGATTTCAATGTTCAACAAGTTCAATCACATGCTTCATCACTTGGATTTGATGCCATTTCAACGTATGCACTACCTGGTGGAACCAAAGAAGTAACAAAAATAATTTTTTCAATGATTCTCTTTTATCTATTTATGTAATAGGGAACTCCATTTGTCGAATTACTTCATTCAGCTCAAGGGTAAAGTCAGCTCATTTTTTTGAGAAACAAATCATTCATCTTCATCCTAATATTTAGATGGTGGCAATCTGCACAACAGATTGGAGCAAAGATGGTTCCAATAGCTCCCACTGGTTGGGATCCTCGTCCACGTGCTGCACAACCTGATCCATGGGTCGATGAAGGACCGGAACATTATTTTCAACCAACTGTCGAAGAATTGCAACAGCTGATTCGAAGTGCAATTAATTTCACATGTCAATACAATGAAACAGTTGATGCACAAACAATCATCATCTATGCATGGAATGAATGTACTGAAACAGCTGCATCACTTGTACCAACACTTGGAAATGGTACATTGTATGTCGACACAATGTCCAAGATTCTTCCAATGTACTGTTGAACTATTCTTTTATTAATATATATTACAGAATCAAATACTACATTTTTTACATTTAATGCATTAAATCATAACTAATCAATTCTAAAGATTCTGTATTAAATAAATTGTAACCATAAATAAATGACTGAAAACATGATTCATGATTTCATATATTATTATTGTACAATAAAAAGGAAAGATAGAATAATAAGGTGCAGGTCTTATTTACTTTGATTCTTGTCAAGATTTAATGATTTTACGTCAATCGAACAAACTGAACAAATAGAAATAAATAGAATTATATAAATGAAAATCAAAACTGTTAAACAAAGACATGAATTTACCATACTATGGTGTATTTGGTTTCATATTGAATTCAAAAAAAAAATTTCAGCACAATTTCCAATTGACTTGCACGGGTAATGTGACTAACCGAACTGAAGGGACTAAGGGTGAGGCTGAGGAAATTAAGAGAACTAAGGGTCCCTTAGTTCTCTTAGTTCCCGTAGTTCTCTCACCCTCATACTATGTATATAGCTTGGAAATTCAACATCTTGAGAAAAATAAGACATGGAAAAACTAATCCTTTTTAAGTTTTTTATATCTCATGGAAATTTACATAGGGCCAAAAGATGGAACTTAAACAATTTGAACACTAATGGTAGATGTTCGCATAAGTTTTATTTTTTCTTTACACGTTTAGTTTCCAAATTGGCTACTACTATATTATGAAATAAGTAACATATGCAAAGAAATTATTTCTACAGATCAATCTATTCAAACAACAAGCATTTAAAATTAAGTAAATCGTGCGCTAATTATTTTGATTGCATACAAGATACGATTACTATATAACGACAAACTACGATGATCATAAAAAAGAAAAGTTTTTATATTTTAGATAGTTTTTTAAATAATGGATAAATAAAACAAATCTATTTGTTAGTGTTCTATAAACATTTTATTTCTTTTACACTTTGTGTGTAAGTTGGAATTTTCACAGCAAATGTCTTTTTAAAGAGTTATTGCTAATGGCAAGAACTTCTTTCCATAAGCATAATTATAATTTTTCAAAGAAAAAGACTTCCGGGAAAAACCCTAGTAAAAGAAATGCAGACAGGAATGTGTGATAAGGAAGAGAAAACAATTCAGATATTCAGCTAATGAAGAAAAGAAATTATTATACTTTCTATTTATAACCAGACTGTGCAAAAGAACGAGTCTTTCAAGATTTTCCGCGAAATAATTTTGTATCTTTCTCTAGGGTTATCAGGTATACCAGAGACAAAAACAACTATCTATTCAATATGTAAATAAAATTCTTTTCAAGCCAAGTAAAATAATTGATTCACTCTTTTTTCTGAAAATTACTAAGAGAAATATTTTAAAGAATTTTTCATTTTTTTATGCACTTTTGTTTACACCACTTTTTTCTTTTATACAGTTTTTGACAGTGCATTGCTTGAAAAACGAACTACAGAGTTATCATTTCATAAGCAGAAAACTACGTAAAATACAAGTCTTCTGAATATTTTTATTATGTATAGCATAATGGAAAATGGTACTTTCGTGCATTCCTTTCCATTTCCATTATGTCAGAAATCATCAGAACAGATCAATAAGAATTTCTTTTTACAGGTTTCCTAGAGTTATTCAGAGTGAATCTTTAAACAAAAAAAGATTTTATTGTGTACTTTTACATAGATATTTGCGAAACAGACCATATTACAGTCATTTTAAAGCATCTCCTGTCTCGGGTTGTCCAGTATTTTGATGATAATGACATCATTTTTCGATGAAATTTCGCATCATTTTTTTCTTAATATGATGAGTGAGAAAAGTTCGACGAAGTCCAATGGAACGATAACTTTTCTAAATGCTTTGTATTTTTTACGGTTAATTAACTATTGCAGTATCTTACAACAATAGTATCATTTTTTTCTGACCACTGAGCTTTGCTTTTCATTTTGTATTTTTGATAGACTCAAGCAAATGAGCTCATTTTTTAATCTATGATAGAGGCATGTTCAAAATTCATATTCATAAAGACATGTCTATTGAAATCCTTTATTAAGCATCACTATTAATCTCAACAAAAAAAAATTTACGTTTTCACAAGTTTGAACAAAATCGTATATAGAATGGCGGAAAAGTCATTTTCCCGAAAAAAAAAATATTGAATATTTTCATTATGGTTCGATTGATCAGGTTGATTTTTTAATCTGTGATAGAAACATATTCAGGGTTTATATTTAAAAAGATATGCTAAGAGAGTTTCTTTGTTAAGTACATTATTTTTTTTCCAATCTGTAAAAAAGTAAAATTTTTTTGTTAAGATCAATAGCGATACTTAAAAAACGATCTCTCTCGACCTGTCTTCACCGATATTATCCTTGAATATGTCTCTATCATTGATTAAAATTATAAAGATATTTATGGTTCACCCTGTATGTAGGTAATATTTCGTCTCTACTTTACATCCATATAATCAAACTAAATTAATATGACACACGACTCAAAACAAAAAAAGTAGTGCCAAACTTTTGAGCAGCACTGTATATAAATGTCGTACTCTAATGTATTTCGTTTGATAAAAATTCAATGAATTAGTGTTAGTACTGTTGCGACTTTTTCAAATCAATAATAAAATAGAAAATTAATTTTTGTATTTGTGATATGTTTTGCAACACTAAAATCTAGAGTTCGTGTTCCTCCAAAAAGTACGATTCTTAGTTACGGTATATCTGTCATACAAACACAATATATTTATCTGTACAGATTAATAACATTCAAAATAAGATAATTGAAAAAGGAAATTTTTGAACGGTAGATATCACTATCAAATTGTAAATGTTAAAAGTTTCTGAAATTAATGCTTAGATAACATGTACAAATTTTATACATTTTGCCTTTTCATTGATGAAAATTAATAAAATAAATCAAAGTTATGAATTAAAAATATGTTTTAAATACATTGTATTTTGATAATCGTAATCAATGATAATTTATATAATGATAGAAAAATTATTATTGAATAAAAAATAAAGATCAAAAATCAAGAGAAAATGTAAGAGAGGAATAATAATTTTATCAAGCACCATATTCCAGTAAAACCATCATAGACTCGTCTAGGAACATGTTCCAAGTGCAGTTGAACGAGCTCTATCCAATAATATAATCATATTTTTCCTACACGAAATTATATTTTCTCTTAAATGCTAAAGTACGAGTATTTCATCATAAGTAATCGATTTTTTCTAATATAAAATTAGTTTTGATTGTTTAACTTTATTTTATGGAAAAGAAGATTATTCAGATGAAAAACTGTAAGATTTATTATATGATTACACATATACTTTTGTGAAAATGACTGACGCAAAATCTTTTGAGAATGTGAGTTTGCAAAAAAGCTGTGTAATGATTAAATGTGTTACCAAGAGATGATATTTACGGCGAGAAAATATTTTTCTGTGAAAAACCCGTAAAATATTTCATTAGTCTTTATTTTAAAGTTTTTCCATATAAGGCAATCAAGACTAAATTTTATATTTCTTTTTTCATTTGTTTCTAAGTATAATGTAAATTTTTTTCTCTTCACAGAAAATTCTTTTTATAACTTTTTCCAACTTAGAAAAGAGACAAATGTTAATAACTATTTTTTCTACGGAGAAAAATATGAGGATAGAGATAATGGAAAAAAGGCGTTCATCTTACATTTTTTACACTGTTTTCTCTTTATCGTCTTTCCAGTTTTATTTTGATAGACTTTATTAGCTAGTTTCATACTTTTTGAGTCAAATGTTTTCTCGTAAGTAAATTATATCGTAAAAATGTAAAATTTACTATCCTAACAGAAGCTTCGTTGGAACAAAATTACCTAATAAGTTCTACTTGATGAATATCATTGATTAATTCTATTCAATAGGAATATTTTAAGAATAGACTTTAAAACTAAGAATGGCGACTTGAAAATACACATAGTTAGTATTCATACAGTTCTCAATAATATTAATTAATATTTCTATTATCATTACTTCAAGTTATGAGATTATTCAGAGTTTTAATTTATTAAGATCGTGTGTCTTTGTTTATAAATATTTATTTCGATACAATTACACAATCAGTAACCAAGCGATATAATGAAATTAATTGCGACTGCTAGAAAAAAAATCCTGTGTCCTTTTTGTTCTTAAAAATTTGAAACGTACAGAATTTCGTCTTTTGCCTTACAACGGCACGTTAATTCTGTGAAAATGTCTTTATACGAAAAAAGAGCAACAGCAATTCCTTGGATTCAGTAGTTTTTATTACTTTCTAGAAAATTAGTTGGATTTTTCAAAAAAATTGATGAAAAATTCGTCATCATCAGACAATAAGAAATAACGATTCCTCAACATGCAACTTTCTGGAGGTATCTACTAACACTTACTTTGCTCTGCCTTGTCTATGTAAAACTATACTTGCACAATTACTGATTACATCAATTACTAATTTCTTGTAAATTCTTTTTTCGAATTCTAGAAACATATTATACAAATTGAACAAACAAAATTTTTCTAATATGGTACATCTGAAAAAGATACATGTTCGAACAGTGTGTCTTTTTGTATTGATGATTCTCGTGACGCAAAACTCTATAGTAGGATTTTATCTTAATACGACAATAGGATTTCTACAAGGTCGTACGCCTAATATTACCTGTTGGACGGATTATGACATGAATGGAAACACCATTCTAGCTTTTTCATTTTTTGGTATACCTTTTCTGTATCCATTTATGACACTAGGAGATGCCTGCATATTTATCAAGCTAAGTGGTACTTTATTGAATGGAAGCCAGTTTTATTCTTTCTTTGCCGCATCTATTTATGAGATCAATCTCTATCGAGGGATAAGCCGCCGATGTGGGCCTAATTTTTCGCCACTGAATACATTCATCGGCTATGGACGATGTACTCCTTTTCCATACGAAACATGGGCAACAGATTTGTGCATTTGTTCAACAAATTATTGTAATTTTAATTATTCGGCTTGTGTGGCTAGTGTACAGGCAATATCCTCTCCACCACCAAATCTATCAATTCTTGTACCGGAATTAAATAATATTATTTCATGTTATACATCTTCTCAAGGTTCAACTTTTGTTTATTCATTCAATGATTCATTGATAACTGACCAGTTTCTGGTTCCTGTCGATGCAGGTGCTTATATGACATATTATAAAACACACGCTGTTGCCTGTATGTTTATGTTAAACGAAAACAACGGCGACTGGTATCAATGGAGTATGATCTATGAGGATTATGAACCTCAATTTTATCGAGTACTTTCATGGAAAATTGGGAGAGCTTTAAGTCAATTCTACGAAAGTGCAACTAGTGTAGTAGTGCGATTAAAATACTCATCGCCTTCTGTTTCTGCCTATAATGCGACTATTTGCTACTGCACTACAAGCAATTGCAACTTAAATTTGGCTACTTGCACTGCGGGACGTAACAATAGCTCTCCTTCTTCATCTTCAACTCAAGCATCAACTACTAGCTATTTGAATACCACTTTGTCCAATATATCAACCATTTTGTCTAGCACATTAACATCCACAACTTCTACGACAAAAAGGAACGCTTGTATGAAACAAACGTCTCTTACCTTTGATCAATGTTATCAAAATATTTTACTCCTTATTTTCATTATTATTCTAGCGCAACTCATACAAATATTCTAATTGATCAATTGAAAATGACAAAACATATTTTGTAAACATGAACACAGAGTAAACATGTTCTTATTCACTTCTCATTCTCTAATAAATTTTAAAAAAATACGAAAGATTTTCCATATTCATCAAATGTGGTGGGCTTGAATTAGAGCTTCGCAAGACAGTTTTCAATGCTATAAGATCTGACACATTCAAAGATAATAGAGGCAAACTCAATTTATGAAAGCCATTTGAAATATTCAATAAATCAGCTTCCACTATTCTTCATTTTCTTTATCTTATAATAGCCATACTAAATATTCTGTATCGATTAGCTGACGCGAGCTCCTAATCATTAACGTAATAATATAATTTGACGCATACAAAGTCACGATACAAAACTTCTTTATTCATATCGAAAGTGATAGTTTTTTTTTCAATGGTCATACTATTCTTGCAAGTTCTGCTTTATTTTATTTTCAATTGATTGACAAAAAACTTTTCTCAAATTTTGGTTAAACATGGTGTATTTCTTAGTACAAAGATCAGTGTTGCCAAATGTCATAGTCAGAAATCTGGAAAATCCCGGAAACGTTTTTTAAAAAAATCCAGAAGTTTCCCGGAAAGATTTTTAGCAGTTCATTTTTATTGCCCACAACAACCCAGGTCTATCGATACGGTCCGCCACTCGGTCATAATAATGGGCACAAAAATAGGGACCGTCACTCCATCAAAATAGTTCCGTGTATGGCCGTACTGTCACAGTATCACGGCCTATTGCGGACCGTATCGATAAACCTGGGAAGTTTCTCTGTATCACTTTCATAATGAAATCATTTATTATTATTTTCACACAAAAACTTGTTTCAATTTCCATATAACAAAAGAAAATCATTTTCAAAGTTGAAACTACAATAGACTAGACATATAAAACAGGTAACGCTCGTCAAAAGACTCGCTCAGTCCTTTCTCGTAGAAATCGTGTTTCTAAACTACCGTCAAGCTATTCATTTATAAAATAAAAAGAACCGAAGTCAGATTTAAGTTCCTTGACCTCAACTCTCTTTGATCAAACTTCATAAAAACAAATGTTCTTTGTTAAAAATGTGCCGTTCGCTTAAAAAATCGAGCTTCAAAAAATTTTTAGAAAACTGACTTCAGATTTGAATTCCTCGTCCTCGATTACTCTTTGAATAACTCTTATGAAAATTTTTTTTTTGTAAAAAAGTGGTCCTTTGTCTAAAAATATTGATCCATAAAAAAATTTTAAAAAACTAACAGCAGATTCGAGTTACTCGACCTCGATTATCCTTCGGTCAACCCTTATGTTCTTTTGACTCTCTGCGAACATACAACAAGCAATCAAGCAAACAATTTATGATTGCAAGACTCTTCTCTACGAGAAAGAGAATAAATATATTATAATTTTTACTCTTAATTAATACGTTGTTTTTTGAAAGAATATTTTTGGCTAGAATAAATAACTTTTAACAGTTCTGGTTTTCATAAAAAATGTTCATAAGCTTCTGTGAAGAGTAACGAAGAATTCAATCGAATTTGTAGTTCATCTCGAATGAGCTCTGTTAACATACAATTTCGTCCATCCAATAAGTGTTTCATTCTTGAAAAAACACTTTCGATGTATGCATTACTGCAAGGAATTGAAAATAGAAAACAAATGTATTTTGACAAGAAACATAAAAAATGCGGAACATTCCGGAACCCGGAAGAAATCCGGAAGAGTTGGCAACACTGTCCAGGGTATCATTGTTTATTTCTCTTTGACACCTTTTAAGGTCGTGACAAATATATTGATTTAGAAAAATCCAATCTGTTGAACTTTATTTTATAGTTAATATTATAGTGGAATAATTTTTAGTGTTAATTAAGGTAGAATTGTTTCTTTTTAATGTTGATGTAGAGGATCTACTAAAAGTCCATATCATTTAACAAATTTCGATATTTTCATTATTGATCAAAAACAGATAAAGTAGAAATTTTTTTACTTTCAATAGAAAAATTTTGATGTTTTATAATTTTCGAAAAAATTTCATATACTTTTATAAAAAATATATTTTATTATTTTTAAATGCCTATAAAAACTGTACTTTTGATAATCAAGTTAAAATGTTGTGCGAGATGGTTTGTCTTAAATAATCGGATTATCAAATACATTAATTCAATTAAAAACAATTTTTCATCATATATTTTCTATTATAAGTAAAAATAATAACTTTGAATACAATATTGTAATGAAATATTTGTAAGACACATTCCGTAGGGAATTATCCTATATACTTTTCTTTTATTCTTATATATGTTTTCTCTTTCGTTCGTTCGTTCGTTACACATATATGCTCTTAAGTATAACTCTCTCTCTCTTCTCTCCTTTTCTTTCGTTCTACTAGGTATTTTTCCCTGGTGTTTCTCTTGGTGTAATCCGATAGTGGTTGTTCTTACGTTTATGTATTAATCATGGATTTTCCAAAGGTGATATCTTATATCATGGATTAATCCATATTCCACTTAACATTTGACTGGTATAAATACTGGTTGTTTTCTATGTAAGAGGTGTGTGTTTTATCAGCTCGAATAAATATATATATACGTCAACAGGAATTGCGGATCTAACAAATATATATGGTTATTTCATATTAGAAAATAAGTTGTTGATTTACTTTAATATGAAATAAAAAGTAAATATATTATCTGAGTTTGATCGATAATCTAAATATCAAAATTTGTTAAGTAATATGGACTTTTAGTACATTCTGTATTTTTATAATATTGTTGTCGATGATATTTGACGCTATTAACTATTAAAAAAACAAGAATTTAATAACGTATTGAAATACATAAAAGTATTTTATATAAATAATCTTAATAAAAATGAAAAAAGTCCGACATAGGCACATATTCATAATGATTAAGTGTAGATTTTATTATTGAATTGAAAAGTGTAAAGGTTTAACCACTAGGATAAAGGTTAGAAAATTTTCGAATTATGTGGTTTTTTTATTAATCATCAATCATCAATCATCAATCATCAATCATCAATGTTTTACTCTTCGACCATTACAATCATACAATAACATTAAAAAAACAATATTATTTTATTTTACAATTTTATTTAATAAAGTTTTTTTTTCAGTAAATATATATTTGGTTTTATTAAAATAATTCGATTTATTAAAAATAGATATATCGATATCTATATGATCAAGACATTTATTTATCAGATAAGTATTTATTATTTTTAATTAAACAGTTTTCGTATAATTATATAATATAAATCGATCAAATTTATTTTTTAAAATTATTTTGAGATGTACCGAAATACTTTTGTTATATTTGATTTAATTCATGTCTGAATAATGATTAATTAAGTTAAATATGTTGAGATTAAATGATTGTTATATGAAATTTTAATCAGTTTGATAAAATCTTTCAATCTAACTTATGAGGGTAGATATTTATTATTGATTTGTCTTTGAATTATTTAAATGATTATTTTAGTTAAGAATTTATTAATCTGATATACATAAATATTTATTATTTTAATTGATAATGAAAAAACAGAAGTACAATATGGGAGCAGACACAAAAAAAATATGACTATACAAATAAAAGAAGAAGAAGAAGAGTTGACAAAAAAAATGAAATTATACCACCACCATTTTGTTTATAACCAACTATATAAATAATTAAAAAATAACTGAATCAATACCCAGGTCGAAGCTTCCGACCATTGGATCCTGACAGATTCGACCGGATCCGATGTCGAAGCTTCCGACCATTGGATCCTGACAGATTCGACCGGATCCGATGTCGAATCATGTCCCAAATAGTCGGATTCCAATGAAATGCGATCGGATTGAGCCCAAAATCCAGTGATCCGGAATCCGACGAACATTGAACTGGGAAAGGATCCTGATGATTCCGACGAGTTCTGATGAATGGATACGGCAGAATCTTATCGGATTCTCCGACGAAACATAAGAGATCTGACAGGATTAGGTCGGATTTAAAACAGTGTTCTATAGTTGTTCTTTTTCCTATTTACTATAACTTTAAATATGTAATAAATAATTAGAATTATAAAAATAATGGCAAAGACCTATGCTCTGCAACTATACAATTCTGATTATACTCCTATAATCGTACCTTTATCCTTATACAAATACTCTAAAACCTATACTGTTAAATCCATAGTCTTAACCTATACCCTTATATCTATGTCCTTAAACCTATACCCTTAAATCTATATCCTTATGCCTATACACTTAAACCAATATCCTTAAACCTATATCCTTACATCTATGATCTTACACCTACCTCTTTAAACCTATACCCTTATTACTGTACTCATACCCATATGCCCTTATACCTATACCCTTAAATTTATATTCCTAGCCCGTTTCCTTAACCTATATGCTTGAGCATACACCGTTACACGTATGCTCTTATATCTATATACTCACACGTATGCACGTGTACTTATACCCTCATATCTACACGTTTGTTATTGTAGCCTAATAGATTGATCCTTACAAATATATTCTGATATCTATAACCTTGTTCCCACACTCTTAAGTGCTCCCACTTGAAAAACTAGATTGTGCTGAAAAAGAAGGAAATTTAGTTTTCGCAATAGGAAGAGGCATCGAACTTTTTTGTGTCAGAAAATATATAGTTGTTTTTTTATAAAATAGCCCGGTTTTACAGAGTATGCTCTTTTTACTGCAACTATTTTCAATGCGACATTGGACGTTTAGCACAACATTTTTAGTCTTGCCCTGTTCCTGAGACCCAATTTTTATCTTTTTTTGGCTCCTATTCGATGATTTTTGAACATAATGATCACTATTCGGCTTCAAGCAGATATCATATTTGAAATCAGCATAAGCAGCTGAATCAATCCATTTATGTTAGAAGTTGTTTCGGTGGCTTGTTTTTCGGTCAATTTCTTACTGGTGATCTCCGTCAAAAATATGCGAAAAAATAAGTTCTATCAAAACAACTACTTTATTACTTATTCAGGAATCCTTTTTTTGCTAAAACAGCATTTCACAAGGTTATAAATAGTTTTGCGATTGTCCAAGTAACTTTTTGATGAAATCTACCTTATCACATATCCGTGGAAACACACAGGATCCAAATATTGACGGAAAATAAAAGTCATTATAACAAATTCAAATACACATAGGTCGATTTAGTTTTTAGGGCTGATTCCAAATACAATATGTACTTGAAACTCAATGGTAAACATTGTGTTCGAAAATCATCGAATATCAGTCAAAAATGATAGAAACTGGATTCCAAGAGCCAGGTGAGTCCAAATGTGGATTACCAGACATCGAATTTTGAATTTAAAATAGTGTCATTATAATGAGACTATGAAATTATGCGTTTCAAACAAAAAACTTGCTGCTATATCTATATAAACTATAACTTCGTAGTGCTAAAAAGAATCGGTATTTATAACAATACGCACCAACCGAAGGATAGGTCAAATAATATCTAAAATTTGTAAAGGCTGTTATTTGTCCTCATCCTCATGTTTACTAAAAGAGGTTTGCCTATTTACATTAGAAATAAATCGTTTTTTACATTCTTCCTCCCGATTTTCAATATAAACAAACGATGTGTAAAGGAGTTGGTGCTTTTTCCATGGGTCATATCCTCCCCCCGCTCGATTTGTTTCCCTTTAATTATATTTTTATTGGGACTGATGTAAGGATACAAGATCACGAAATCATTCGACGGAGATTTTTAGTTTCAACGAAAAAATTAACATTTTAAGAAACTGAATTTCTATAGAAAATGCCATAAAAATAGTAAATATTTTCAGGTTTTCGTTATTTAAAATTGCTGTTGGTGGAAAATAAACATGATATTCAGAATCAGCGCGCCAAAATCCACCAAAAACTCAATTTTTTTGTGTGTAATATTTCCATCCAAACTTCTCCCTACTTCCCCTCAGCTTCTTATCTTTTTTCTTTTTTTTTTTTACCTATACTCCTCTACGGGACCCAATTTAGCCATTTTGCAATAGTCATCCTCCATTTTGCATAATTTGTTGCATGTCTCAGCTAACTTTTATGAAGTCTATAAAATCGCTTTCTGCTAGAAATGAATTCCATACAAATGATAGGGTGCATTGTAATCCGACTTCTAACTGCTCGGAACCGACTGCATTCCGATAACTGAATCCTATCAGATCCATCCATCCGACTTCATCGGAATCCGATAATCTGAGTTTGTCGAAAGTTAAGGGATTCAACTGAGATCCGATCGGATTCCGACAGTCGGAATCCTGTCGGACTCAGTCATCGGAATTCATCGAATTGAAACAGATCTGACAGAATCCGATAGCTCAGCTTCGACCTGGGTATTTAACAATAAATTATGTATATATTTAAATAATACTTACTGTTAATATATCTATATGATTTCGTTGTAAAACCAATTGTAGATAATGATGTTGATAAACTATTTTAATATTTTTCTAGCAATAAATATACTAGCAAGTACTCCTACAATTACATTAGTAGTAATGACCAACATTGGATGTTCTGCAATTATATTAGTTATATTTTGTTTCTGCAATATTTAAAAAAAAATCAATCATTAAAATATTAGTTGAAGTGAATATCACTTACCAGTTGGTGCTGGTAGAAATGGTGGTGATCCAAGAGGTGGTGCAACGTCATCATACTAAAAGATAGAAAAACGAAAATTTAAACAAATAAAATTATGATGTTTGGTACTAGCTAATTGTAAACATATGAGAGAGTTGGAAAAAACATTTATTAGTTCAAAAAGATGACCAAGAAAAAGAATTCAATAGAAAAAATAAAAAGAACAAACGAAAGAGAAGAGTGATAAAATGTATAGATAGCTTCTCTAGATGACACTAGTATACGACGAAAGAAAAAAGGTAATTGACAGCCCACATCTCAGATATGACCTCATCATCTATACATTTGATCATTCTTTTCTTTGTTTTTCGTTGAGTTCTTTCATTAGTCGTCTTCTTTAACCAAAAAATTTTCTTTTCCGTTCTTTCATATCTCTCTAAAGCGAACTAATATCATGTCAAATAGTTATTTTCTCTTGGACAATGAAATAATACTATATATGTTATATTTAAAAACATGACACTTACATTCAATTTAGGTATTGCAACATTAACCTTAAGGGAAAAACACTTTAGATAAATGAGGACTAATCAGCAAGAAGACTGCAGAAATTAAAAAATTGTTTAAATATATCTTGTTTAATAAGAAGTGAATGTCTCATTTAGTAAAATGTTCACTGCGTCTCACTATATGATAGCATTCAGATTTTTCTCACGTCATGCTTCTGAGAAATTTGAAAGATATGTCAAACCACTTTGTCGTCTGATCGTCCATTTAGGAAAGTAGGATATTGGTGGATTGAGCCATTTCAGATCAATCTGCCCGGCTTGTAACCCATTCCCAGATCCACCCACAAAGCCTTTTGCAGGTTCACAAATTGGACGTTCAAACGAGTGAACAGACCAGGATTTTATTGTGTCCTCAATTAGCTGAGCTAATCCATCAATAGATTTCCACAGAACAGAATATTTTGACTTAAGGCATTCCTTTCACACTCAAAAATCGATATTGATCCGAGTACATTCAAATTGTATGAAATTTTGGGACTGTATTCGAGCTGCAGTAAAGACATTATGGTAAAATTTTCAGCTCAATATCAAAAATTTTTCAGAAGATATTCACTGAACTAAGGCCAAAACTTACACATCCAACGGTCAAAATTTCTGTTATACTTCTTCATAATATCTTGTAACAAAGAACAAAGCTGAATGCAAAACATAATAGAACCATTTTCTTTTCAAATTGTTAGCTTTTATACGACAGAAACAGGTCGAAAGTTGAACATCTCCTGAATAATTCTCTAAAAAACGAAGTTTCTTGACAAAAATCTTCTCTTACTTGATAAAATAAATCTAATCTTTTAAAATCGAACCGTATCATGTTCTACAATTAAACGTATTCTTCCATATACACATAAAAAAGTGATTCACTTCAATAAAAGTGAGTGGACAATTCTTGCTTTGGTGATAAAATAGTTTAATAAAGAAAAAAGAAATTTTAAACGTCTTATTCGTAGTATTTGTCTGTATGTTAGAAAAACATCGATTTATTTGGCTGAAAAGCTAAAAAGTATCCAGAAACTTTCATAGAAACAACACGTCACTAACAATCACATTTATTGTAGAACTGTACGCCTTAGACTTCATAATCATATATACATCGTAATGTCGATTTTTATCACAAAGATCGACTTACTTAGATGGGAGAAGGAGGAGATGGGAAACACGCAAATAAATATTATAAAAATCGACGTGGTGGCCGGTAACATATATTGAATATAAAGGTTTAGGCTTTAGGCTATCAGATAATATACTTATCTTAAATCAATATCTTAAACGATCATCAACGTTTTCAATGAGAGCGGTCTTGAAACTTATAAGTGATGTTTTCGGCTTTCTTCGTCTATAATGACTATAGGTTGTACCCATGGTATCTCGCCAGTCGATCCGGCGATCACGTCCAAATCGATTGAAACTTTCAGGATTTGTAGAGCTTTTTGAGCTGATCATTTTGTTAATAAATTTGTTAAGATTCGACCTAGGTGGAAAAAGCGGAATTTTTTGGATTTGAAATCTATAAAATCTCAAATCCGCTGTTTCTCCCTTGGATATTGCTATGTGGAAATATTGAACACTCAGATAGGTTATAGTTTCTCAGTAATAAAAATATTTGTTAGGTTAGATAAGAAATATCTAAATTAATTTCTGATAATAACTAAGTATGAATACCTAAAATTGGATGAATTTTTCATGGTAGTATAACGTGTACATTTTCTCTGATCATTTTCTTTTGTATGTATTGAAATGTCAGCATGATAAATGTGTATTTCATCTATATTTTTTGTTTTGATGTCATGCTTGAATTCATATATTTTTTTCTTCGAAGACGCTCCAATGCAATAATTTCTTTTTTATGTCTCTTGTTTCTTTTACACTTGATCTATATTAGTTTATCAAGATTTCTTTTGTGATTTCCATTTGTAGTAAATAGTCACATTCATTCACCTTGTTTTTATATAAGTATCAGTCATTGGAAGTTTACTTAAAATTTAGAGTGTAGGTGTGAGTGTAGAGAGGAGATAATTTGTTAAAAGAAGGCTTTCACTACCATTCAAAGCCCATATCAATATACGAATGCGCTGAAATTGACAAATTCTCCGTTAAAATTAAAGTTTCTGAGAATCTATTTTCATTGATTCGTGCGAATAAGGATATGCTTAAGTACAGGTTTAAGATGTTGACGCTTTTGAATGTTACTTTTCTTTTCAAAAATACCTCCTATTATCAGACGTTAAAGTTATCGAAACCACTTTCATTGACAGAGGGTATGCTTATTACTGGATGAAAAAAAAGAAAAAGAAGACGACCACAAAAAGCAATAAAAGCTTTATTAATACAATAACTGTAGAATTAAACTTCTTACTTAGATATTTATGTCATTTTAATTCTAATATTTTGCTAGGATATCGAACTTATTTACTTAGTTTTTATTTAAAATTACGTAGCATTTAAATGGAAGCCTTCTAAAGATGAGTAGATCTATGAATGATTAAAATTTCAAGTTAAAACTCTCCCGTTAGTTTTTTTTTATCAATATCGAAAAAATGGTTCTAAACTCAGTAGAAAGGTTATAATTCATCTTTAAAGATCTATGAGAACGAACATTTTAACTCTTTTAGGCTTTTTCTACCCTTTCTGATACTTCTTTATGAACATACTATGAGCTCAAAAGCAGTTAATTACTTCAGATGAGTCCCTCGACAGTAGGCGATGACGTGCAATATTGTCCGACGGAGAACAGAAAGATAAAAAATCGGCACTAGTTATTTTTATCTTTTTTGTATGCTATCGTGTGCTTGCAGCTCTTCATTTTTCTTTTTCTTATTCTTCACTGCAAGTAAGTGTATTGTAGTTAGTGTGAGAGTGAGTTTGACCGTGCTTTTCTTGGGCTGTCCATACACGGAGTCGTTCTTATCATTTTTTTAGACAAAGAAGTGTACATCATTAAGTTGTTCATATGGATACAGCTGCATTGCGTAAAGATCTAGCTAACACTGTTGCTCAATCAAGTTACGAAATAGTCGATATCGCACGCGCACTGATAGCAGTCCCAAGCATGTATCCACCCGGCGATACAAATGGCATTGCCAGCATCATCGAGTCTATGTTCGAAGGTATCGATGCGGAAGTCGAGCGTTATAGAACTCTACCTCACGTCATGAATCTGGTTATCCGAATCCGTGGTGGTCGGCAAGGACGTCGGTTGGTGTTTAATGGGCACATGGACACATTCCCACTCATCAACGCCGAACAATGGTCCACAGATTTTAACGGCGAGGAGAGGGAGGAAAAGTTGTACGGCCTTGGAGTATCGGACATGAAAGGTGGCATCGCCGCCATTATCTTTGCTCTTCGGTCTCTCGCTGCAATTCGCGAATCCTTTTCTGGAGAAGTTGTCGCTACATTTGTCGGAGACGAAGAAAGCATGGGTACCAACGGTACCCAATATCTATTGACAGCTGTCTCTCACGCAGCTGGCGATGCCATGATCAGTGCAGATACTGGCTCGCCACAAGTATTACGATTTGGTGAGAAGGGCATGATCTGGCTGAGTCTTGAGGCGACCGGCAAGTCGGCCCATGCTGCTCATGTACACAGAGGAGAGAGTGCTATTGAGAAATTGATGGATGTTATGCAAGAACTAAAGGGCCTGCGCGATTTTTCTGTGCTTTCTCCACCCAAAGTTCTCGATGCTATTACTACTTCTACTGCAAGATCCGAGTTGTTAAATGGAAAAGGTGAAAGTGATGTTCTTCGAACCGTAACGATCACGTTTGGAATGATAAGTGGAGGCCACTTACCGAATCTAATTGCAGATCATGCTACCGCAACCGCTGATGTTCGTTTACCAGTGGGAGTGTCAGTCGCGCAAGTCGAAAGTCGAATTGTGGACATTGTTTCAAATCATTCTGGCGTAAAGCTGGAAATAACACGACGATACGAGCCTAGCTGGACTGATCCTAACCACGAGATAATAAGACTACTCGAGAAAAATTGTAAGTATCGTCTGGGCATCGAGCCGGTCGTCAACATGCGGGTTGGAGCATCGGATGCTCGGTTATATCGTAAACATGGAGTGCCCTCAGTTGTATGTGGTTTAACCTCGCATAACATGGGTGCAGCCGACGAACATGTCTATATTGAAGAGCTCCGAGCTCTTGGCGAAATTTTTGCACTCACTGCGTTCGACTTTTTGAATGAAACGACCTTAGACACACATTGAATCATCACAAATTTTAGGCTCCATGAAGCTTATTCACCTATCGTAAGAACTAAGGATACAATCAAGCCAATAAATGAGAAATAAAAACAAGTAAAGCTCATCAATTGATTCACTCATGCTTTTTTGCAACAAGATCTTCGCATCGAGAACTGAAGAACAGGCAGTTTCTCTTGAATTAGAGAAGCAATTTTGTTGCTTTGTGAAGTAAATGCAATGATAGTCCAATTTCCATGTCAGTCTCTTACTCTCACAAAATACCTGTAACACACCTTTTATTTGTCCTCAGTAGAAACTAATAGATTCATTTTAAAAAGAACACGTTTTTTAGTACTCACGATTATATATTATACTGTTATGAACGTTTTGCTAAGCTACCGTATACACTCTCATATATTAAATTTAAATAACAAATCAATCGCTTTGTATGAACGTCAGAACTTTCCGTATTTTCTAACAGTTTCTATAATGCTACAAAGGGGGACAACTTATAGGTCATCGTTAGAATACCTACTGTTCGATTTTATATATGATACAGATTTAAGTTTTCGAGGGTGAGAGCGAAAATGAATCTAAATTGCCACAACTAGTTTCAAACTTGCTCAAAGAACTCATTCAGATGATATGATCTATTTTGAATTTTACAATGCACTTAGTTCATTATTGTGTTGTCTTTACATAAAAATTGAGTTTTATTTCTGATAATATCTCGCTTCTATGACTAGTTGACTTTATGGTTGTTCAAAAAGTTTCGAATTTAAAATGTTTTACGAAGAAGGTAAAAAAAGAGAGTTAATTAACTTAAGAAGGACAAAACAAAATTTTTGGAAAGTGTTTATGAAGGAGATTGTCAATTTTCTTCTATTGTTGTTAAATAATCGATGATAGCGATCTGTTATTGCTGTGCATCTATGGTTTGAGATGGCTTACGGCACATAAGTTGTAGATTCAGATTGTTGTTGGTCTTTCTGCAGCATTCTAGACGATAAAAAACTAGCAGTTCTTTAGTATTGTCAATATCAATTGTTCTGCATATCTCGTGAAAGACAACTTATTTTTAAAAGGCTGGTATTTTAATAAGAATTTTGTTTTAGTCTTTTACGTATCAAATTATTCATTGTACTTTGATAATTTCTCTTATCGACAATGAGTTTATGATCCGGTTCTTCATTTATTTGAGCATCGTTGATATTTGCTGTACCGGCACAAAGTGCTGCTTGTGATGGATGAATTTTTGGTTGATCCATGATTTTATTGTGCATGAGACAAAAAATCTTTTCGTTTTCAAGAAATGGTAGGAATGATTAGGATGATGTATATTCGAGAAGAAACTTTTGAAATTCGTTCTCCACGATTGAACTCGGATAACTAGAAAGAATGTTAAGAATTAGAGCAGTTTTCTTGAGAATAGATGAATGAGACTTATCCATTAAATAATAATTTTAGTTTAATATAATGTCGGCCTTTATGAAATGTTTCCATCGTAGATGATTATCTCACAACTTCTGTAAGAAGTGTTCAGATAGGCATAGAATTCCGCTGCTGGCTTGTGATAAACTGTTATAGGTAGAATACTTTTGAGAAATAGAAAAGTTTTGCCTATTTGATAATCTAGCTTCGAGACTTATCCCATGTGACAAAGACATCATCTATATAGCTGTAGAGATTGTTAGTAGAAGTCATTTTTCTGGAAGCTATTTACTTTTTTGATACACTTATCGATCAACACATTCATCAGTTTAATCTCGTTCATAGACGAATTTTTTTGTTACAATTTCTACATAAAGATAATGGTCAGAGTTAATGTCAATCCTGAGCTTATAGCACTTCCGAAAACCTATTTACATTTTTTTCTAGTATTATAATAGTTAATTTTCTAGTTGTATCAAGTGCAATTCCTTTAACTGCGATATATCCATGTACCTGAAGAAATTCATCTTGCTCTGTAGAATGAAGGCAAAGTCATATGAAAAATGCTAAAATGTGTTTGCCTATGTGTCTGTTCGACGAATTCAAAAGAATATGGACTTAAAGATTGAGCTTTATGATCACACTCGAATCCAAGCAGACGTTTCTACTATAAAACCATTGCTCAATCAAATTTTTTCATCTTCAATTTTTAGCCGATCAGAACTGTTGACCATCTAGCTCCTAACGAATCAGGTTTCTTTAGCTGAAATTTTGAAAGGGATTTTTTCCGGGTCCAGTTCCAGCCAATCATATATTTTCGATATCTAACTGTCCTCCAATCAGATACTTTTTCTGACACTTGGCTCTCGTCCGATCAGATCTTTCAGACTGAGAAGCGACCATGCAGATCATTTCATTATTCAACCTTCGTCTAATCAACTTTCTTTAAGCTACGATCTTGAGTTAATCAGAGCTGTGGACTATCCAGCTCTTGATCAATCAGGTTTTTTCAGCTGGAATTTCAGCTAATCACATGTTTTCTCACAAAGGCTAGCATTCAAGATCGCTACGAAGAGATTTGAACCGCATTAAAATTAGTCCAAAAAATGGAGAAAGAACCGAACAAAATTGGTTCTGTCATTTGTATGTTCTGTTTGCGATCCGCTGAAAAACAAGCTTTCAGCGCAAATCCTGCAGGATTGAAAATGTGAAACACGATGGAACTATGTACATTGTAAATCAGATATTCATAGTCTTCCAATTAAATATCTCTAATGGTCTTTAACGATTTATCGATCACGGTCTATGAATGAAGGGGGGACGGGTGAGGATAGTGGGACTAGATTTTTTGTTTTAATTTCACGCAACAACATCCTAAGGTAGGGAGCATCCAGATGCCTCGTCTCCTGGCTAAAGCTTTCGAAAATAACGTACTAATGGTGTCCGCAATATCTTAGAGCATATCTTGTTGTTAGTTGCCTCAATTAGCCACTTGAATAAGTCGCGCAGATGCCAAGAAAAATGCTTGAGGGAATATTTCAAGCTGACATTCTTCGTTGGAACTCCTATTTGATACACAATCAGATCTCAGTAGTATTAGCAAAAGTCTAAAAGGATTTTTTTGCTTATAGGCCTTTTACTTAATTTTTAATCATTTTTTCAATAGTGAATAAAGTATCAAAGAACGTAATTTAAACCTGAAAAGACGCGGGTGCATAAGATCACAAATCAGTTCATTAGTATTTTCCCTTATAAGCCCTATTGAATTTTTGTGTCAGTAGAAAGAGAATATTGAGACAACCATTTTATACTAAATTTATGGTGTTTCGGTCGAGTTTTGAAAACTTATAACTA
>JAJEKB010020346.1:0-29458 GCA_022393335.1 Macrotrachela quadricornifera | reverse complement strand
GATCAAATATTATCAATTCCAAAATGGTTTTATTTATTTTTAAAAATAAATATTTTTCATTTTTTTAAATTAAAATAAATCTTTTAGGTCAAATTTATGTTTAATTGATTTAAGTTATAATATTCTAAATGATCTTGAAAAAACAATTCAATCATTAAACAAATTAGATAAACTTCGAATACTTTATTTACATGGAAATCCAATTTCAGTTTAGTTTACTTTGCTCTTGTTTTTCTATAATTTAATTATTTATGTTAGTTAATAGTTGATTATCGTCTTTATATTATTGATTCTCTTAAAAAATTATCTATTCTTGATGATATAACAATAACTGATGAAGAAAAATTTCGTGCAAGACATTTTTCAAATTCAAATCAACATCCCAAACATTATGCACAATTTACAATTTCATTCGGATCTATTACAAATATTCCACCACCACCAATTAATCAAGTAATACTAAATACTATCATTCACATATATTCATAATACTTTAAATAAACAAATCAGGAAAACAAAATATATCCAAATCGAATAGTTTTATCTTTTTATAGATTATCTTCTATATTATAATGTTCAGTATGTGTCGGTCTGTTACCGGGTCAAAAAAACATTATGTTCCTTTGACCCACAGGTCAAACAAACATGGTTTTCAGATTAGTCCGAGAGGTCAAAAAAACATTTTTTCAGACTGGTCTCGAGGGGTCAAAAAAACATGGTTTTCAGATTAGTCCGAGAGGTCAAAAAAAAATGGTTATAGATCGGACTCTAGAGAAAAAACTATGCTTGTCTATCTTCTTCTATATAATAATGTTAAGTGTCTGTGTGTGTGTGTGTGTGTGTATGTGTTACCAGGTTAAAGTAAGATGAGTAATGGGATGAAAGGAGCATATGATTGTTTTCAAAGGAATTTTGTTCTCTTTAAATAAATATAATATAATGAAATAACCTTTGTTTAAGAACAGAGATAGAATTGTAAAAGTGTCTTTAAAAATTGTCTCGATATCAGAAAAAATTTTCTTCACATAGTGAAAGCGGTCGTGCAGTATGCACGGGTTTACACTAGTTTTTAATATTGTTGATTTTGTTTTACAGATATATATATTTATAGTAAAAGTTTAGTTGAATTAAAATGATAGAAAAACTAAAAATAAAATTTTAGAATGAATGGCCAATACAAGTTCATCATTATAAAATGCGTATTGATTGGTTTGATGGAGAAAAAGAAGATATTGATATACCATTTGATAAAATGTCAAATTTTAATAGATTTAATAAAACACATATTGAATCATCAAATTCCGATTATAAAACAATTATCGATTTTTCACCAAATTCATTAGATTTTCAAATTGAAAATCTTATTCCATTTCGAGATTTTATTTTTCATGGTACAACATGTCGTTTTATTCATCAAATGGTAAGACATTTTATTATCACTAACAACTAATATTCAATTGAATTTTTTATAAATTTCTCATACAAATTTCTAATCTATAACAAATCATAGATGATCACTTTTAGTCTCAAGTTTAATAGTGATAGGGAACCTCCGAGACTCGTCTCTATTTCATTAAAAAAACCAAATATTTTTAGTCCGAATATTGGCCATCTACTGATCCAAATGAAACAAGTGATCAAAAAAAGAAATCAAATTCATCTGGAGATAATAAAGATAAAGTATTAATTTATTTAAAAAGAATAAACGAAACGAAACTGAAAATATTCTTTTTTTTCTTATTAGAAAAATGAAACACCAGCTAAGAAAAAGAAAAATGAAGATTTAAGTAAATTAATTCAACGAAAAGAACCAATAGAAAATATTTTAGCAGAATTTAATGTTAATCTTCGATCATTTCTTGATGGAGATTATCATGTTTCACATACACATAAATCAATTATTCAACAACAACAACAACAAATTGATTTAAATATTCAAACAAAAGCATCGAAAAAAAAAGATAATCAATTAAATGATTCTCCACAAGACAAAAAACGAACATCAAGTTCAAAATCAAATAAAGATAAACAAAAAGGTTTTGTTTCTTTTATTTATTTTATTACTTACTCTTTTTATTTTATTAAATTAAATTAGATAAAAAACAACAAAATGATAATCAAATTGAAATTCCATTAATACCTGAACCATTTCAATGTTCAATTCAATTTCAACTTCACAGATTTATTTCCGAACAACAAATTATTTAATTTTATTCATTTTTCAATTCTAATTTTAGAATATTTCCTTATATGTTAGTATTTTCTCTATAAATAACATATAAAAATAAATAATAAACAAAATGTCTATGTTGTTTTACAAATTGTTGTGTAAAATAAAAATAATTTATTTAATGAAAATTTTTGATAAATAGAATTGAAAAAAAAGAAAACAAAATGTATCTGGAAAATTAATTTTGTTTATGTTTCGTTTTTAAATAAAAATAATCTCAAATTTTGAGAAAAAAAAGAAAAGAAAACTTTATTCAGGTGTTCGTGGTGGTAATGCATCAAGTATATTCTGAACAAGATTAAGTTCTTCTTCTGTTGGTTTATCTGATATATTTATCATTGATGGCATTGATAATATATCCGAATAATATCTTGGACGTTCATTTACATCATGACGAAGTCTAATAAAATTCATTTTTTTAAATTAAATTTCAAATTAATGAAATACATACAATTGTGATAATAAATCTCGAGTATGTTGACTAAATGTTAATGGCAAATCTGGTTGCCATCCACTTTTCATTTGGGACATAAATGACATTATTGATTCTGACGCTAATGGAAGATTTCCTTGACTTATTTCATACTAAATTAAATAAATATTTTATTATTAAATAAATCTATTTATATAGAAATATACAAGACTCATTCCTAATGCCCACATATCAGATCGTGTACCATAACAACAAACACTTCCAAGACGTTCAGGCTATATATAAATAGAATAAAATAAAATAAAGAATAAAAATTAATTTTACAGGTAAATATCTCATTGATCCAAGATGTGTTGATGAAAGTGAATCTTTTAATGTTCCACAAATTCCAAAATCACATAATTTAAATAAAGCATCACGTGCTACTAACATATTTTGTGGTTTAACATCACGATGAATTAAATTTTTTGATTTAAGATAATCAAGTGCTAATACAATCTATTTTAAATTAATAGAAATAAAGAAATATTTAAATAAACAAAAATAAACAAACAAACATGTTTAGCTAATCTCCTTAAAAATAAATCAAATAATGATGAAGATGGTTTAAAACGTAAATGAAGTATCGGATAAAATTTATCCATACTTGTTGGTAATACTTCCATACAAATAACTAATTGTCCATCTTGAAAATCAATTAATGCACCATAAAAATGAACTATATGAGGATGACGATCATTTCCAACAGCTCTCATTGCTTTTAAATCACTATCAGATGAATAATTATTATTTCCAAGATTTTCAAGTGTCATTCTCTATATACATAGAATATTGATAATCAATTTTTGTTTTTATTTAAATATATAAAACTAACTTTACATGCAAATGTTACATCAGGTCGATGTTCAAGTTGAGTTAATGTAACAAGACCAAAATTTCCTTCACCTAATTTATATAAATTTTTTAATTGTTTTACATTAAATTCAATAAATTCTCCATTATAATCAATTGTTAAAGAATCTTTAACATCAGCTAATCTTAATATAAATAAAGAAATTTTTTTCTTCTGAAAAAAAAAACTATTTTATTTATCTTACTCATATTTATTTCTATAATTCTCTTCATCAGTTTTTTCAATATCACTGGTTAAATCAATACACATTAATCGTACTAAAATATATTTTTAAAAAAATTAAATATTTTAATTTAATATATATATACATTTTCGTCTTTTAGCGCTTCTTGAAGAGCCATCCGATGTAGAATACATTTTCTTATGTGTTCGACGCACGTGTGTCAATAACGATGTGAAAACTAAAGAATGTGATGAATAAGAAAAGAAAAAAAAAAAAACAAAATATTTTATTTATTACACAAGACATTCATTCATTCACTTTCTTCGTTTTCTTTTATTCAAAACAATTTTACTTATTCAATATTGAAAATCGATTCAATATATTATTATTATTTGAGAATTTTCATAAATCAGTTTTTTTTCTAAAAAATTAAAAAAAATATTTTAAAATATTCAATTTAAAGTTTTTTTTTCTCTAAATAAATTTCTAATGTAAATCATATTTACTTAGCTTATATGAAATAATTAGGAAAAATCGAAATAATATTCCATTAGAAAAAAAATATTTAATTTATACAGAAAATAAAAAAAAATAATTTATAAAATTTTATTTTATTTATCTATTCTTTTTAGTTATATATATCACAGGCAGATTCATTTTTATTAATCGAAAAACTTAAAAAATATTAGTTTTTGTTTTAAGAAGATAAACTTTAACTTTTTAAGGAAATGAATTTGAGCTTTTATCAACTACTAATTTTAAAAAAAAATGTTCATTTTATTTGGAACTATTTTCTTAGTTTAATTCGATCTTATCACAATTTGAATACCCATTATAAAGAAAAATTCAAATTAAAGATCATGCATTGTCGATCTATTGTGCATCATTACAAAAGTGATTTATTCTAGAAAAAAAATTCAAAATCTATAAGTGACATACTAAAATATTCTTATCTTTTAGTCAATGTTCCCAATGAGAATAAAAAAAAATCTAGAAAAATAAAACTTAAATCAGATCTTTAAATATCACTAAATGCTTAATAACTCATTATACTGATTCGAATTTATATTATTAAATTATTTTTATCGAATACAAATTGAATATTAAACAACTTTATCAAATTTTACAATTATAAAAAAAAACATAGATCCTATATATTGGATAAAAAAAAGCAAATATTTATATATAATGTTCAGTATGTATGTGTGTGTGTGTGTATGTCTGATAAAATAAGATTGAAAGAGAAATGGACTAAGATCTATCCCATGAAGATACCCATAGATATTCAAGAGCTATTATATTCTCTTTCTCGTAGAGAAGAGTCTTAGAAACATAAATTGTTTGCTTGCTTAATTGCTTGTGTGTCCGCACAAGGTTAAAAAAACGTTTTATTAGTATTTTTTATAAAACTGAAGCAAAGGGTAATCGGAGTCGAGGAATTCAAATCTAAAACCTGTTTTCTAAAAATTTTTTGCAGCTCAATTTTTTAAATAAACGACAAGTTTTTAATAAAAAATATTTGTCTTTATGAGGTTTGGTCAAAGGCAGTTAATATCCAGGGACTTGAAACTGACTTCGATGTTTTTAATTTTATAAATGAATAGCTTGATGGGAGTTTAGAAACACGATTTCTACGAGAAAGAGCTGAGTGAGTCTTTAGACGAGCGCTACTTGTGAGAACACCAATAGATCATCGAAGTCCGTCCTATAGACGAATCCATAGGCTCTGAACGATGTAAGATAATAAATAGATATAAGACTATAGTAGCAGAAGTCTACATAAACTCTAAAACTATGCGCTAGATAAGAGTATGAGATTGAAAAGCTGCGATCTTTATGCATAGTATTGAATATATATATATTACCAGATGAAAAGTTAAATGTGGAATATTATATATTAAAGGACAAACCTGCCGTACAGTATACACGGGTTTTTCACTATACTGAACAAAATATTTTCATTTTTATGATAATGATTCGTTTAGACTGTAAGTGTTACTGATGATTAACTAGTTTGTAGAATATAACATCTATTGTGTTGAGAGATTTAGTAGTATGTTAGCGTTCATAGATGTGATTCTATAACGTCAACGTACGGATAGTTTAAATATATATATATATGTTGTTTCTTTTTTTTCCTCTCTATGATATAAATAACTTTATCACTATATTGATCATCATGAGATTTTCTTTCTTTCTATTATTACGTCTTTTTTATTTTCTATGTTATGTTTTTATATATATTTCAGTTGTTTTGTTTCTCTTTATTATCTTGTCGTTATATATTATTGATTATCATCAATACCATCAATTTATTTACATTTTCTCGTAGATTACGGTGGTAGAAATCATTAGCTACATTTCCAAAATGATAACCTTACATGGTAACTTAATGTATTTTTCAAAATTCTTTATCAAAGTAAATTTTATTACTTTGTTGTTGTAGTCAATGTCATTCTGATAGTGTCAGCAATATTCATCTTATGAATAACATGTTTAAAAAAGTTCATTTAAATATGCTGATCTAGAGAAACTAAAATACAAAATGATTTATTTACTCATTATTGAGCAGATGAAATATAATTAAGAACAGAACGTATATTTTATAGATATTATCATATAAAAAATAAACGATTAATCATCTATTTTTATATATTCTTTGTTAAAAATACAAAGTTAGTTTAATCAATTGACGATTTCGTAAGAATTTCAACATAGAATTAAATTCATTTATATTTAAGAGAAATGGAAATGTCAAATGAATCTTTATTTCACTGACCATTTATTACAATTCGTCAGGAGATAAAATCAATTTAGAGGAAAAGAGAATCGTTGAAGAACTTTTCAGTGTTGGTACGTCATAGAAAAAAGTTTCTCTTTTTCTCCTTTCACAAATAAAAAAAATGTCTATTGTATGAGATATAATATCTCCCAATTAAGTAGGTGAATATTATCCGAAATTTTTCTAACTATAGTCCAAGATAAAAGGAAGATGCATAACCTAAAATTAAGGAAAGATGATAAATTGCTTTGTTTGGATCTTATTTTGAACTTTATAATATATCATTAATAGAAAATAAACAGAATATCTCATAAGATGTAGCGTGAAAAGAGAAAGCATACTATATACACTATAAAGTGAAAAATAAGATATAAACAAGATAATTTATCATGGAGCACTCGTTACCTTATCAGATCATGTAAAAAAATCATTTATTAGTTTTAGGTTGTGTAACTTCATTTTACTTTTGACCATGATTAAAAAAATTTCGGATAATAATCACTTAATTGAGAGAGATTGTATTTCACGGTATGGATATTTTTTTATATTAAAAAAGTGAGATACGCTCTACAATCGGTCAGTGTGTTCACTCGTCTATTTATACGATAAATCTTCACAATTACATTCAATTGAGATGATATTTTGTGCACACAATTCTATCATCTATATCTCACTCGAGAGAACAACATCAAAATGATCCGTCAAGAAATAGTTCAGTTAGAGAAAGTATTGTCATTAGTGACTAGAGCAGACCTGAAAGGGGAAGTCCAGGGAATTTTTCTCACAATTATTTACAACATGTGTAAATTGACTCAGTTTTTAACGATGATAAAGAATATGATATTAGTTTGGAATAAAATCCAAGTTTTTTAAGTGAAAGTTGACTAACTCGATTTGTATGATTGATAAACATATTCAATCATTCTGGGAGTTTAGTCAATGATGAGTAGATAGGATCGATTACAGTGTCATCCATGGTAACTTGTCTCTCTAAATTTTTTATTCTTATTATTTATTAATAGAAGATGTGTCGTTGATTAGATCTATGTCTTGTAGAAAACTAAGCCTAAGATCTCGTACACAACATGAGAAAAATCCGAAATGGTACCGTTCTGGAGTGTGGGATTTCTTTGGGTTTACTCAGTTTGTTGACTTGTATGACTTGTTTTATCTCATAACTTCTTCACTTGAATAAAATAAATTTGTAGACTAAAATGTTATCTGTCTAATTGAGATTTTACAGATCTCAAATGTCCAATCCGTTGACAAGATAAGGTCAAAATGCTGATCATAGACTATTGATAACTAGTTTTGAGACAATTCAATGAAAATGATCAATTTGAAATAAATGTTCGAAGAAAGCTAAATCGTATCGAATGTATAATAGTAACGTAATCAAGAATCCATTGATACTCAGACAGTGCTTTATAGTATTTAAAAATGCTGAATATATATGTTATTTAAATTGTTCATAGAAGTCAAATTTAACTTTCTCAAGAAAGAAAAGAGTGCATTGTTAGTTATATTTTTTTATTAAATATAATCATATGAGTTAAAAAGTCACTTAACACCAACTATTTTTATGGTGAATTGTAAAAATGTTATTTATCTTTTGATAATTAATTGAAAAATCTCTTTGAATAGTTAATAATTACAAGTTAGTTAGTCTAATATGAGATATAATATTGTATACATTACTTTTGATAAGTTTCATTTTACTGAAAAATTGGTTCTGTTATGATTGATCATAGAGGAATAGTTTATAGCATCCAAATATTGATGAAGTTAGCAGAAAATTTATCAACATAGAAAAATTCGATAAAAATAACTAAGTTTGTTCTGCTTCTCTCTTTAATCATTTATTGGAAATAAAAAAATCATTTTGTATAATTTATCAACTGAAAAATTGATTCAATTGTATAATTTTTTGACTCTTTAATAAATAGTTCGATTTGTTATGTTTGAAATTTTATTGATTAATTATTCGATTGTTAATTTGTCTGTATTGTATATCGAATAAGATGATTTTGTATAATCTATCATGAAATTCAATTTCGAGAAAGTGAAAATAACTAATAAATAGTTGAATAATGTTGACATAATTGTTCATCATTAAAATGATTAGTTAAAGATAATTCATGATGTTTAACAGACAAATATGTATTAATTAATGATTTGGGAAAATATTCTAATAATTGTTTATTATTATTTAAATATTCTAATGATTGATTTAAATTTAGAGGTAATGAATGAATATCTTTTAATAATCTTTCATTTTCATTTAATTTTTCTAAATCAAAATCAATAATTGATTTTAATTTAAATTTATTTTCAATTCCATAACGTCCAGCAATAAGTATAGATAATAAAGATAAATGTGGTGAAGATGTTCCATCCATTGGACGATATTCAATATTATATTGTTCATCAATAGATTTTGAACCAAAATCAATTGTTGGACAAATTCTTAATGTTGTTTCACGATTTCTATAACCTAAACAAATATAAGATGAACTCCAATTATGTGGTTTTAAACGTAAATAAGATACAGGTGTTGGTGCTGTTATTGCACAAAGAGATTTTAAATTATGTAAAATTCCCGATGACCAATATTCTCCAATAATTGATAAATTATAAGGACGATCTTTATCATAAAATAATGGTTTATTATTAAGATCTTGAATACTTATATGTAAATGAACTCCATTTGATATTGATTTAATTGATGTTAATGGAGAAAAAGTAACATTTAAATTCATTTGTTTAGCTATATCACGAGTTATTTCTCGTATATTAACAGCTCTATCAGCAGCTGTTAAAGGATCAGATGGATGACAAGTTATTTCAAATTGATTTTGACCATATTCAGATAAAAACATTTCAGGTTTTACATTTGCACAATCAAGTGAAGACATTAACCAACTTGAAAATTCATTATAATGACGTTGAGATTCTAATGAAAATGATGGATATGATACTAAATTATTTTTATCAATTATCGAAAATTCATGTTCAAATGCACAATTTATTTTCATATTTAAATTTGTTTTATAATATTCAATTTCATTTTTTAATAATGTTCGAGGACAACAATCCCATTTATTTCCATTTGTTTCAATTATATCACAATGTATATAATCTAATGGATTACAATTTTTATTTGGACCATTTGGAATTCTAACACGAGAATTTCTATCTGGTAAAAGACGTAAATCACCTTGAGAATTCCATGGATTTGAATCAGATATTATATTTTGTGGTGTTAACAAACTATTAGCTGGTACCCATCCACAACCTATTTCAATATATTTATCTATTAATGATGTTGGAATTGAACGACCACGTGTTATACCAATTAAATCAGTTGTTACTAATGTTGTTAATGACATTGCTTTTATTTCATTTATTTCAATATTTTTATTTTCATTCGAATTTGATTCTAAAATTTGTCGAAATAAAACGAATTATTTTAAGTGAGTTCGACATTTATGAGGATTGTCAAGATGAACTTTAAGCTACATTGAATCGTCTGATGATATAGTTAGAACGAATCAAAGTCATTCTATACAAATGAAATTTACTAAACAAAACATGTAGATCAACTAGAAATTTCTACCTCATGTTTTTTTTCTAATAAGTATTCATGTCATGTATACCAGATCAATTTTACCGATAATATCCCGATGAACAATATATAATAGAAAGAAAACGGAAAAAAAAGATATATGTATATATATACATGTGCTGGATTATTTATTTGATTTTTTTACTTGCTAAAAGATAAACACGACGACAAAATTCAAGTAAGCATTTATTTCATTTTTAATATTCACTTTTTACTAATTTTTTAAAAATTCTTTCTCACTATTTTTTGTATTCTTATATTTTCTCGTATTCTCTTTCTTGTAGAGAAGAGTCTTAGAAACATAAATTGTTTGCTTGCTTGATTGATTGATTGTATGTCCGCAAAAGGTCAAAAAAACATTTTATTAATATTTTCTATAAAACTTAACCAAAGGATAATCGGGGTCGAGGAATTCGAATCTGATGTTAGTTTTTTCAAATTTTTTTGACGATCAATTTTTTTACACAAAGGATCACTTTTTTTGTAAGGGTTGACCGAAGGGTAATTGGGGTCGACGAATCCAAATCTGATGTTAGTTTTTCGAAATTTTTTTGACGATCAATTTTTTAAACAAACAACAAATTTTTAAGAAAAAGCATTTGTTTTTTTATGAAATTTGGTCAACGGTCGTTAATGTCCAGGAACTTGAATCTGACTTCGATTTTTTAAAAATTTATAAATGAATAGCTTGACGGTAATTTAGAAACACGATTTCTACGAGAAAGAGCTGAGCGAGTCTTCAGACGAGCGTTACTTGTTTTTATTTAGTATGAAATAAAAATTCTATGAATCTAAAAATATCTGTTAAATTTTGATATCCAAACATTCAAAAAATAGAAGAAATAGTATTGTCTAGTTGTATATATCATCATCGATTAACTCCGGTTTATATCACACGGGGGAATTATCTCAAGTCGATTAATATATCTTAAAATAATTGTAAAGAAAATTCTATTTGAATTATTTTTAAAAACTAACCTTTAATTAATTGAATACATTGTTGAGTATTTAAAATGGTACAATAACCTTTAAAAGCAGATAATGCATTTATATGTCTTTGTTGATTATGTGTAGTACAAGCATCATTTATACATATAACATTATAACCTTTATCAGCAGCATCTCTAACAGCCATATCAATACATTGATCAGTTAACATTCCCATAATAATAAGATAATTTCTTTCAAGATTTCTTAATATATAATCAATATTTGTTGAATTAAAAACTCCAGAACTTGTTTTTTTTAACCAAATATCATCATGTTCAGGAGCAACATCATTAATAACTTGACCCAAATAAGAATTTTTTGGAATAAAAATATTTGATAATTTATGATCTAAACTTCTATCACGTCCATCTGAAGTAAGACTTTCAATTGTCGTATACATTATTTCAATTTTATATTGACGTCCAATTTGAATTATTTGTTTCATATTAGGTAAACATATTTCTTTTATTTGTTGATAATACCATGGATATTCTTCTTTATGTTTATCATCTATTTCACTATTTTGAACATCAACTAATAAAATAGCTGTTTTTAATGCAGGAATTGATTTTATTCTTTCTAAATTCATTTTTTATTTTAAATATTTTTTTCAATTTATCATACGAAAGTATATAGATATCTATTAGAAAAATAATTGGATTATTTCTATGTATCAATCAATATACAAATAAAAGATGTCCTCACAATCCTATTATATATATATAGAGATTCATTAAAAAAGGATATTTCAAGAATTTTATTATTTATTAAAGTTAATCAAACAGATTTGTTCAGTAGTGTAGAACTTTTTAATATTCTAACTTTTATTCTATGATAAATTAAGGATGCTGTCTGCATGATACTAGAAGTGATGCACTTTGTAAGGATGGTGCATTAATCTCCAGGTAGTGTTTCCTTGAAACTCTCATGAAACGGAATGTTTCGTGATCATGTATTGATGATATCTGATTATGTGTATTACTGCTAGCATCCTGCAGTTAGCGTCTCTAATCTGCTATATATTAACAGTTGAAAACTTGAGCATTCGAATATTAAAATTTAAAAAGTTGAATAGTTAAATAGTTTAATACTCGAATCGAATTGACGAGTTGTACACTACTGCGTTTTAATTATTTTGTGTAGTTTGACAAATTCTGAATTCGAATATAAAAATTTTTCAAATTTTTTTTATTAAAAAAAGTAAATGAATCAATAAAAAGATAAATCTATGAAATAAAAATTTGTTAATCAATAATTAAATAAATGAATTTATTTTTGTTGAGAATTTCTTGTATAAGGTCTACGAAGATTTGCTTTATTAAGTGTAACACCAAATCCTGGTTTATTTGGATCTAAATTAACCCAACCATTTAGTGGTAATGGTTCATCATTAAAAAGTTCTCCAAAATAAGGTGAAATTGAAGCCCCATCAGGTGAAAGTAAAATAAATTCACTCATTGGTAAATTTGGAAATGCATATTGTAAATGATATGAATAAATGGATGAACCATGTGGAATAATAGGTACATCATAAGCTGATGCAAGTGCAACAATTCTTCGTGCTTCTGTTATACCTCCACACCATGTTACATCAGGTTGAAGAAGATCAGCACATTCTTTATCTAATAATAATTTAAAACCCCATCTTGTATATTCATGTTCACCACAAGTTAATAAAATAGTTGATGGATTTCGTTTTTTAACTTCAGCATAACCATCATATTGATCAGGTGGTAAATGTTCTTCAACCCTATTTAATTACATATATATATATATATTCGAGTTTTATTTTATTAAAAAAAATTTTACCATTTTATATTAAATGGTTTAATTAATTCAAGTAATTTAAGTGTATAAGCAACTGTTAATGACATATAACAATCCTATAAAGAAAGATTATAATATATAATATATAATAATAATAAAATATTTCATACAATCATTAATGGAAAATCTGGTCCAACAGATTCTCGTATTTGTTGAATACGTTGAAGATTTTTTTTCATTCCTTGATCACCATCAGCTGGACCATATGGTAAAGGAAATTTAGCTCCTTTAAAACCTAATTTTTGTGCTGCAGCTGGATCATAACATGTTGCATAACATGGTAAACTTCCTTTTGTTTTTCCACCAAGTAATTTATAAACAGGTTCATTTCTTAATTTTCCTGCACAATCCCAAAGTGCTAAATCAACAGCTGATAATGCTTGAATAGTTAAACCTTTTCTCCCATAATTAATTGATGAACGCCACATAATATCCCATAAATATTCAATATTAAGTGGATCTTGTCCTTCAAGAAATCTACTAAAATGATTTTCAATAATAAAACATGCTGGTTCACCACCAATTGATACTCCAACACCAGTTAAACCATTTGTTAATTCAATTTCAACAATAACTGAACCAATTGCATCAATACCCCAACTTGAACGACGAGATTTATATTTTTCATAAAATGACATTGGATTTGCAATTGGCCATTCATTTGTACCAAGTATCCAATGACCTTCACGTTGAGAATGACAATCAGCATATCCACCACCTGCTTCTTCACTTTCTTTAGATTTTATTACATATGCTCGAACATTTGATATTCGAATTGCATTTTCATCAGCTTTTACATCAGGTAATACAGCAAAATTAAGAGACATTTTATTTTCAATTTAATAACAAATGTTATTAGATAGTTTTGATAAGATTTCATTTCATTTTTTTTTTCTTTATCTTTATTAATAAGAAAATAACGAATCAATAAAGACTTTTACAAAAATAATTATTTTTATTTTTTTTATATATATTATTTCTTAACAAATCTTATTTTGATTTTATTTTTAAAAAATTAAAATATTAAATTAATAAATAAAATAAATATATGCCTGACACCTATAATCATATTTATTATTAAATTATTTTATCGGTTAATATATCACTTTAGACATTCAATTAATAATTCATCATACAAATATATCAAATTTTCATTTTTTCTTTTTTGAAAAAATTACACAATTAAAATAATCTTTACTTTATAGTTTAGATATCTTTTCATGCTGCATTATTACCGAATAGTTTTTATTTTAATAGAAAGTATCTATATTATGATGTTCAGTGCGCGTGTCTGTCTGTTACCGGGTCAAAAAAACCTGATTATAGCTCGAGCTCTAAAAGTAAGATGAGTGATATGATTGTGTGTCAAAGAAATATTATTCCCTTTAAATAAATATAATATAATGAAACAATCTTTGTTTAAGAATAGAGATAGAATTGTAAAACTGTCTTTAAGAATTGTTTCGATATCAGAAAAGATTTTTGTTCACATAGTGAAAATGGTCGTGCAGTATGCACGGGTTTACACTAGTTTATTCAATATTACTTAGGTAAAACGATACGGACTGAATTATCATTAATATATGCTGTAATCGGAACTTTTTTGCTCTGCAGGACAAGGAAACTAAGCTTATCGATTCGTTAAAATGATCAAATTTGAAAACTTATTCATATCTATCAAACTTAGAGAATAAATCATTTTATTAATCTATCGAATTTCGTAAGTTTAAATCTGATATTACCGATGATGGACATCCACTGGTAGTTAATATAAACAAATCCTTGTCTAAAATAACGGATGGATCATAATAAACTGGGAGAAAATCTCAATGGATTTATCTTCATGATTCTCTATAGAGAAAAAGTATTTATATACTAAGAAAGATAGAATCACCAATTTCGTTCTTCTAACAACTTTATGTTTCTCTTTTTTTTAATATTAATCATTTCTCTACCGAATAATTTATTTCGAGATTTTGAAACATACACTCAGAGATGAAAGACTTTATGAAAAATTCTTTGATATTATTTAAATTTTAGTTCGTCATCGTAGTAGGACGATTCACTAGCTGTTTATTTTCTCCATAGATTTAACGTAATTTTAAAGCATTCGAAAAAAAAACTTTTCAATATAAAAAATGAAATCCTAATAAAGTTAGATTTTTTCCAATAAGATTCAACATGTGTGCGTTTTTATTAAAGAAAAAAGAAAAAGGTTATTTTTCTTAATCTATTCTGTTGTTTACGTTGCCATTCATTTCTAATAGTTTCAATGAATAACAATAAGAAAATGTTTGATTTTATTTTCATATATTTATTTCTATAAATTGAATATGTGTCAATGGATTTGAAAATTGTTCTAATGAAGAATATTCTGGTGTTCCACCCTTCTTCAAAATTCTTCAATAAAATCAATGGATAAATATTATAAATGCATATCATCGTGCAAAAACTCAGCAAATATCTAATGAAGGAAGATCTATAGGATCTTTACTTATTAAATATCAATCTCGTTCAATAATTGATTCTTGTATAATTAAATCATCAACATTACTCAATCAGGAACTTACAGATTTTTTTCATGGATACAAAAAATCGAATATAAAGTAATGTTAACACTTAAAAGTTGAATTTAACTATTAGTGACGACTATGGAATGAGATCGAAATCAATGGCTTCTATAAAATAGACAAATTTAATATACTCGTCAACTTAGTTTTTAAGGGAGAATTTGTATCATTCGAATCAGTTTTCATCTCTACGATTTCCTCTAGAAAATCGTTTCAATCCAACGAAGCAATATCTACATCGACGTCAGACTATCACTCACATTTTTCTATTCTCTTTTCACATTCCATTTTGTGGTATATTTTGTTTTTTTAATAGAACGTATTAAATAATAATAAAGTTGAATACTCTTTGATAATTGTCTTCGATTCATCATTTAGTATACCGATTACTTTGACTGATTGAAATCATATCGAGTAATTGAAAGAGACATATACAATATGATTTTGACCGATAGGTTTTTTTTTACGACTAAAATTTCGATTGATTTTGACATAATTTGTACTTAGAAGACAAAGTATAAGGTAAAGGACACCGTAGTCATCTATCACTGTTTAAGAGAACGAAAAGAAAAATCAATGGTGTCAAAGGAACGAAAAGAAAAATGAAACGAAGGATGAATGCACAAGATTTAATTATATGATAGTCTCGTAAACCAAAATATCTTTCACTTATACGTCTATTTTTTTTCTTTCACCTTAACCGATTAGTACAAAAAAGATTTTCGAAATAACATTTTCATATCTGTATTTGAATATTCGATCAATTATTTAAAATAAGATTCAAATAATGAATAATTAACATTTATTATTTTCGTACAAATTTTATTTCGATTTGATAAAACATCGACACATAAATAAGGTAAATAATAATATCAATGAATATCTATATATTTTATAAATAGACAAGCCTAGTTTTTTCTCTAGAGTTCGACCTATAATCATGTTTTTTTGACTTGCTAACAGACAGACATACACTGAACATTATAATATAGTTTCACAAACTGTTGATATTTTTCAACATTTTGTTTAAGTGTTAATAGAGAAGATTGCTCTTTAACTTGATAGATTTTTTTGATAGTCCAACATTTTTAGGAAAAAATAGTGGCGATGCGAACGAATCAGAGTAAGGGAAGATACGATCAAAAAAATTTATTCTGACTACATTTTTGACAAAAACTTCTCCTAGTATTATTTCGATTTCTACAAAAATCAAAAGTGAAGATCTCTTTTTTTGCTCTTTGCCTTGCTTTTGTCAGGTATATTAGAATCTAGTTTTGAAGTTCGAGATTGACGAAATTGTACCTCTAACGTGGAGAATACATGAAGAAATTGGAGAAAAGAAAATTTCAAATTTAGAGAATATTAGTGAGATTTTTTCAAAAGCAGAAAGGTGACCTTCATATTCTTTCCAGCTTCGGTCAGGTCGTCCCCGACAAATTCGAAAAGATCTTGTGTTCGATGATTAAATGTTTTCATAAATAAGTTGAAATTTATTTTTTTTTAATATCTAATTGTTAATTTATCCCCAAACCTTGAAATTTATTAGAAGTTCTTTAAGTACTAACGAATTACAAACAGTCGTATTTTTATATTAAGTAAAGGTCAAATCTCAATGAGAACAATTTGAGTAGACTGAATATTATTTTCTTCTATTATTTTAGTAAGTTTATCAGTTTTACAATAGACACACAATTACAAGACATATATAAACACTAAAAAGACGAAAACCAGTTAATTAAGTAGAAAAAGTGAAGTAATGAAAAGCTTGATAGTAGTAAATAGGGGTCTGGGTCATCGCGATTTATGGTCAAGGTCACCAATAAGAATATCACACTTACTATTACTTCTATGTGCACTTATCAAGGTAACAGGGATATATTTATGGTAGTTGAAAAGCTTTCTTACCATTGCATTATAACATTTATCACTTTTCTATCGACTTATTAGATGGGTAGACGTATTGACCAGGTAATTGGGAGATCGTTTGATTTTAATAGTAGAAAAAGTGTTTACTAGAGATGTAACAATACCAATACAGTATTCAGGTATGAACTGATATCGATAAACTATTTGAACACTCATGAGTCATCAAGAACTATACTATAGAATGTCCTTAGGTCTCTGAAGTCCTGTACTACCGAATATCGTAAGATCCATTGGGCTTATTTTATAGAGGTAACTATAACCCTTCTACACCTTTGAAAAAAATTGACATGAACTTATTTTTTGAGTCGATAATTGTGTCAATTGGAATAGGAACAATAACCAATTTTATCAAATAAAAAATGTGCCGAAAAATGACTTTTGCCATTTAAAAATAATAAGAATTATACGGGTTTTCCTTTGAATTTCTCAAAATATGTCACCATTTTTGAAAAGTAAGATTTCCCGTGTAAAGTATTGGCAGCTTGGCGTGGGTTATATTCATAAATATTCCAAAGTAACTTGTTTCTCTTTATGTTAAATCGCTCTAATCCATTATTAATCAGAGAACTATAGACATTGCTTATCGCATGAATATGGAGTAAACAGAAAATGAATGTTCTTCAGAGGATAAATTTTATCTAACTTCATTCATGATTATTACTTCAACATTTTTAGAATATCCAATGTGTAGTATATGCATCGAGGATTTATCTCTCAAAAAAAAACTGACTTTTGTACTTACTCATAATGGTAGAAAAAAAGATGTTAAAAAGAAAAATTTTTGTTACGAACAACTGTATATATGTGTGCGTGAATAAGTGAAAAGAATGAGCAAATATAAATTGTGAAATAATAGAGACTTCTTACTAATTCTTTGTTTAATTCTATTGGAATGAATTTCATATGATTTTAAATTGTTTAATATATCTATAAAGTTACTTGATATGAGATCTTGTAAGAAATGAATTGACCCTCTCGGAATACATAGTTTTATATAAATAGAGTAGAAGTTATTGTTGGTTTTAATTTGAATATGAATTTTTAAGATAAATATGTCATCAATCTCGATGGATGTACCAACATTACAAATCAATGGAAATGATCTGCATAATTTTATCCGTTTTATCTACAAACATGAACAACTTTTGAAAGAGTTTGGTGCGATTAAAATTCAAGCAAATATTGATTGTAAAATAGTTCCGAAGAAACAACGAAAGCTTCCAATGATATGTCCAACTAAGAAACAGATTGTAAAGATACGAAAAGATGAAGCTATCTATGCTGTACGATTGGATGATTACAATGACGAAATCATTCAACAAAGTTCATCGATAAGAGATGAATGGAATTTTTGGTCTTCATTATCTTGTTCTAGTAATAAGGGACGACAATTAAATATTTCACTATTACCGGACACGAGTTTATTTTCTCCGAAAACATCTAATAAATATTTTGATATTCATCGTTTGCCTGGACAGTCACTTCTCAAATTAGGTGGAAATAAACTAACACGTCAATTTGTTCCATGTATAAGAAGAGCATATGGACCAGCTTCTATTTTTCCATTGACTTCTGCTCAACATCGTCTGTTCTCAATTGATTATCATCATGAAGGTGGTGCTCATCATTGGTATATTATTCCAGATCGTGAGCGAAAAGCTTTACAAAGAATAATTGATGATAATAATTCCTCTATTTGTCTTGATCATGGACAAGTATTTATCGATCCTTCAGTATTAGACAAAAATCATATCCGTTATCATCGAATCGTCCAATATCCAAATGAATTTGTAGTCTTATCAGCTGGTACTCTATCACAACGTTTTACAGAAGATGACAGTTGGAATGAATCCATCGTTTTTGCTTTACCTAGTTGGATTGAAGAAGGTCATGCAAGCGTTTCAACTCTTCCATGTCCATGTAATATTTCTCAAGATTTTATATCAAAAAAAATTCATATGAAATTATTTACACATGAACTTATACAGAAATATATTATTTCACACCTCAATATTATTACTGACGGTAAATCATTAAACTTGAAAGGTTATTATTGTATTATAACAAGTTTTTCTCTTCTATCCTTTACCATTTTAGATGATAATGACATAAATATGGATACAACATCGATATTAAATAATAGTGAATCTAATTTATCCAAAGGTATATCACTTTTAATGTTCTCACATGACTAACAATGATTAAATTAATTTTAATTCAATGAAATGACTCTCTTTCTAAATTAAGATGAAATCATGGCATTAATAAATATGAAACTTGTAATACCATTGCAACCAATCGCATCATCTTTTCAGTTCTCATCAACTTCATTGATAACACCACCTAGTAGTAACTACTTTTTTCAAGAAAATGAAACGAAGTCTTGTGATAACAATGTTCAAGTACAGAATAAACTACTGAAGTGAGTTAAATATACTTAACTAAGTTATTCCTCAAAGTATCATAATAAAAGGGAATAAGTCTCTCTCTAAAAAATCCTTACTTATAGAAACTAGTAGAGAAGCAGTGAATTTGAAGACTTAAAACACTTGTTAAAGTTTTCGTTCTTCCACTAACAATGAAACGAATGCTAATTACATTATTCTGCAATACATCTAAATCTTTGTAACGATCTTGAATTGTTTTCCAACATTATGAATGATAAATCTTATGTCGACATCTAAAAGATATTTTCGATGCTTTTGAATCAAAAGCAAAACATTATACTTTGTTGAGACTAACAACAGATAGTTCTTCAGATCTTTAATATTATAAAATATTTTCGTAGAAAAAAAAACCAGTTTGTTTACAATATAGAGCAATGTCATCACAAATCTCTTACCGTTATACACCGGTATGAATAGCACAACTGAAATTTTGAGATGTTGAATGTCTCATGACTCGAAGATTATTGATAAAACAATGTTCTACGGTCTTTCAATCAGCATCATTTTTATTTCAGATTAAAAGATGCTACTCTCTGATCCATAGTGATTATTTTTATCGCTTATCATTTTGAGATAGTCACTTTTTCCTATAACTATAGATGATAATTGAAATTTTCTACATAGCTGTATAATACTAAGTTAGTAGATTATTTACATTTTTATGTTAGCTCATTTACTTGTAGTGAGTTGGCCAGAAAGTTTTTGTGTTTTTTTAACCTTCTAAAATGTACCCAAAACTTTCAGAAGTTTTCATACTTAGTGTGTATTTTAGAGGATGAGTACGAATATCGTGCGAACAACAACAAAACCCCGAGTAAAAAAGCTAGCTTCGAATTAGAAATCGAGATTACTTATAAAGAGCTCCGAGTGTTTTTACTTCATAAATTCCGTTTTGGGTCAAACAACAACAGAAGCAGCCAGCATCATAGGCAACGATGTACTCTCCATTTGTATAGCACAATATTCGCTCGATCCATTTAAGAATGGGAACGCCGAACTTGACAATTTTGCTCACTTGCTACTCAAATTTCTAGAGCTTGTTGAGTTATTAACTGATATAATAATCATTTGAGCTAAGAGTATATCGTTGCTCATCGTGCTGCATATGGTGTTAGTTGCTTTTATTTTTGTACGACTCAAAATGAAATTTCTGAAGTAAAATCACTCGAAGCTAGCTTCTCTAGAATTTCTGACTCATGCGTATATGACAAGGCACTATATATAGTGTCATTTCTTCTTCCATTGTGTGTGTGCGTCTTTTCGTTGATCAATAAACTGATCTTCACAATTGTAACATTAGAAATTTTGAAAAGAAAAAGACAGAAAATTTGATAGAGAACTTACAAATTAGACAAGACTATCTTCGAAAACTGATCCTGAGTATCGGATATTTCTAAAAACTGAGTTTCTGTTTTTGTATCGTGAGGTGATCATGCCACTTATAAATGGTAGTGACTGAGAAATCTTGCGATCATAGACAACGGCGACTTAGTTGATCGGGTTAAATCGTTACTGTTAGTGATATCTTAACGTGAAAGTACAACAATTCGTATGAAAAAGATGAGACCTGAGATGGAACACGAACTAGATTTAAGAAAATTTTGCTTATAGGAAAAAGAAGGAAAGTAACACGTATATTTCTATTCAACGAAACAATTTCAAAAGTGAATCTTTTTCGATGTCCAATGTTTCACAGTTTTTATATATTGTTTGTTGAATTTTTCACGATTTTAGTTCAGAAGATGCCCAATTCGAGAGTTCGCCTTTGGTACCAGAAATAACCTCAGGTAAGAGAGATCAAAAACTTGGAATTAAGTATTATCAAACTGGCTATTCCTCTAATTTAGAACAATGGTTGATGAGTACCTATCCATCTTCTTCGATTACCATTGAAAACGAGCAGACATTTTTTGATTATTCGACAGAATTATTCTCGCCTTCAGTAGATGATCAATCATCCAAAGAATTTGAATGTTTTCTGGACACTGTGCTTTCATCATCGACACCTGTCACTCCCTCTGTTGCAATACTAGCTGAAAGCTTAGAAGTGTCAGCTAAAGATAATATCGCTCAATCATTCCAACAGCAATCACAATCGACTATTTCGAAAACAATCTTTGTCTCTCGGTTACCAATCACAATGAGTAGACGACGACTTTGTACATGGTTTCCTGGATGTTGCAAAATAGACTTTAAAAAAAACTATTGGAACAAGCAACTCAGGTTCTAAAAACATAGGTTTCACATTATGAATTATTCATTTCGTATTAAACAGGTACGCTTTAGTTGAACATCAAAATCGTGCCGATGCTCAGAGGAACTTATCTGCATTCCTTGCCGCACCTCCAGCAGCTGCTGTCCTGTTTGGTATACAAGCCGAGTATGCTAGAGAAAATAAGACAAAGTCAAAGTCTGTCTTCAATTCACTGACAGGTAATTTTCTGGTGGGAATCCATTAGTTCTATTGATTACAAATTTTAATTTATTCGAATAGATCAATATTGAATGAAATTGTAATTGAAAATAATTATCATTAGTCACATGTGGAACTGGGCTGCTTTTCATTGAAAAAGAATGATCTTTCACAGTGTAATTCATATAATTATTATCAGTATACGAAAATAAGATAGTAGGTATCATATATTCATAAAAGAAGCAAGATAAGTGGTATAAATGCGCAGTTTGCATTCCATAAAACTATTTCTACTTTCATATTTTCCTTTCAACTATCAGATTATTTTCGACCCTTCGTTTGACCAATTAGATTTTTTCTGTTGTCTTTCAGACTATCTATAGTTGACCAGCCACCACTATAAAAAAATGACTTTGCTCAACAACGGACAACGGTGAGTAACGTATACTGGAGTACTTATTAGTTTCTTGCGAAATCAACAATAACTTCACATCCCTGAAATCAATTAGATTATATCTGACTTTTCGTAAGATTCAAAAATTAAATCTAATTGATCGGACGATAGATTGGAAATAATTTGAAAAGTAAAATAAAAATTCTGAAACAAAAGAGAATATGAAAGTAGTCTGATTGATTGAAATTAAAGGCAATTATATGGAATGTGAATTGTGCATCTGTACCATTTGTCTTGCTTCTTTTCGGAAGAGTTCAAAACTGTTATCTGATCCTCGTACATTGAGGATAATAAAATGAATTAAATTATCAAGCTTTGATCTTCTAAAATGAAAAGTAGCCCAGTTTTATATGTAGCCAATAGTATTCATCTTCAATTATAATTAAAATCAATACTGCCCAATTTTAAGAATTAAATTTCTTGAAAATCGTGTTTGTTCTATTTTTAACTTACACTAAGCTAGACAAATGTATTACGATTTTGATTGTTGCAGATTCATACAATATTGGTGATCTTTATGTTGGTCGCATTCCTGGTTCGGTCACTTTTGATCAACTTCGACAACTTTTTCCTCAAGCCACTTCTATTAAATATCGACAAGGCAAAGTCACGCACACCCGAATCAAATTAGGGTATAACATATATTGAATTTTACTCACCACTTTCTATCTGTTTGTTTTCTTGATACCAGATTTGCTTTTCTTCATTTCGACGATTATTATGAAGCTATTCAAGTGATAGAAAACGCAAACCAATATCATGTTGATAATCAACCTCTCTCAATCTCATATAAAATGTTAAATTAAATGCTCGTCGCAACAAATAACAGCAGACAATCATTATCAGATCATGTGTTTCGAAAAAGTAGATGTGGTTCTCCATGTTATTTTTATTTTTTGCATACTAATATCAATAAATTCTGTGACATGTGTATAAATTCGCTCTAGTATACATTTATGCTCCACAAGAATTTTGCACAAGAACAAGATAGAAATCTGCATCTTTTACTGTTTACAAAAGGAGATAAATTTGCATAAAATTATATTTTTCGAGTTTACTTGACAAGCCTCTCAGGACTGTCACTGAACAAATTCATACTCAACTTTGTCGTTAATTGCTAGTTTTTTTGCAAATATTACTACCTAATTATGCCGAAGGTTTTGTTTGTAAGCTTTAATGCGTCCCCTATGAATATGGAATGAAAAGAAACAAATGATGTATTCTATTTTTATGATTTCTACTGATCTGATTTGGTTCAATTTAGCAATACTTGGATCTTTGTTTTCGTTCATATATGGTGCAACTATCCTGTTGATACCTTAACCTCGTTTCATAGTTGAAATAGATAGTAGTTGTACTTGAGGACAGAAGTATTTGTCATCGTTGCTTTTCTATGACATGAAATCCAACATAGACACATAAAAATGTGAAAAGAATGGTTTGTTTGAATTGAGTAGCGATCACTGTTGAGTTTCAAATGATTTTTCCCAAAATTTATATTTAACAAAAATCTCAAAAGTTTAGCACATCTTTAAATACGATGAGAATTTATAACTCTACAAACATATTTACAAAAACTTCAGTAGTGTAGAACTCGTTAATTCGATTCAAGTATTAAAATTTTACTCGAATTTTAAACTTTTAATACTCCAGTACTCAAGTTTTCAACTATTACCATATGATAGATTAAGGATGCTGTCAACAGGATGCTGCCTGCAGAATACTACCTACCGGATGCTGAAAGTAATCCACGGAGGAAAGATGCTGTCCGTTGCATTTGGCCGCAATCTACAGGTAGCGGTTCTTTAACACCCTCACCCCTCACCCTCAACATTATGTGTATTACTTTTAGCATTCTGCAGGAAGCATACTGTAGTTAGTGTCCTTAATCTTTCGTGCGTCAATAGTTGAATAGTTGAAAATTCGACTATAATTTTTAATACTCGAGTTGAGACTTCGAGTTCTACATGTATGCTCGCTTTACTTGATTTAAGTGCATACAGTCATACTGATGAATCTCTTCTTAATCGTCTGGAAATCGTATTACAAAACGTGTCGACAACATTTAACATTACTAAAAGATCGTTGCGATTATTACAGATAATCCAAATGTATTGGAAGAATTTCGTAACTTATTCATTTCAAAGTCTGGTTGTCAACACATGTATGGCTTTTCGATATTTTGCTCATGCTATTAATCTGATTGCTGGTATGTTTATTCTACCTGAAAGTAATGGTATCACTTTTGTAGAAGATATCGTCAAATACTCATGTTATTTCAATAAATCACATGAAATGAAGGCGAAGCTGAGGGAAGAGACGGCTCAGATGAAATGTAACAAGGAAACACTAGATATACTGGTGATAACAAGATGGACGAGTATAATCAACTTTCTTCGTTCATTTCTTTTATTACAAAGATCACTTCAAATGTTGATTTTTATGGAAAAAGATAACTTATCAGCGAAGATTGAAAATATTATTTGTCATCGAACAATTATTTTCTATTATGAAAACACTTTCTTATGCAGTGTCGTTGATCCAAAGTCGTGCAGCTATATTAGCTGATTGTTATATGATTCTTGCATATCTTTATATCATAACTACGTAGTAACTATTCGAAACAAGGCGATTTTGTTGAATGTAGTTGATATGTTAGTAAGGTGACGAAAATTCGTCTCAATAAATTTCAAAATCCATCTTATCTTGCCTGCTTCTATTTACATCTGAAATATCGTGGTACTGGTCTCCTCTCACAAAGTCGATCAACTGTGTATTGATGCATTGCGAAATAAAGTAAGCTCATTGATAATAGTTTATCGATGAAAAAGAATGTGATTGCCGCTCTTCAACGTTATGAAATAAAAGTAGGACCATATTCATTAATCTACGGTAAAAGTACGTATTTTGTATTTTTCTCTATAAAAAGCTTTGACATAAATTTCAATTAAAATAGATGACACACTAACAGTATGGTGATATATGATTTGTAACAATACTCATTAGTAGCGTACGCAGAAATTTTTGAAGGGGCCAGTCCGTCCCATGTAATCACGAAACGCACTTTTCACGCGTCTACACGCGTTTTTGTTGCAAATTTTGGCGTTCTGACGCGTTTGTTATCGAAACAGCTCTGAAACGCGTGTAGAAGCGTCCATCACAGAGTTTTTCAAGCACGTTTCAAGAACTTAATTCGTTTGCTAGCGTTAGTAAGAACAAATGTGTTTAGATTCTTATTTAAAATGTATTTTCACCCAGTCACTCTGTGCGGAATAGTTGTTCGAGTACATAAACGCATCGGAAATGTAAGATGTGCACGCGCCTAGACGTGACTCATAGTTAATCCACGTCTAAACCCGATTAAAGAGTTCCCTGAACGCGATTTTAACATGTGAATGCAGTCTTATGCATTATTTTCGAATTGGAACTGAATCTATAAATATGAGTGATTATTTCTCATATATATTTAAAAACGGATAATTTTGATAATCTTGCTTTAATTTTCGAACCGACGGAATAATAATTAACTTCGGTATTTATTATTTTTATATATAATAATCTAGGTGAAAATAAAATGATCTAATTCTACAATAGGGATCTCAATAACAGATTTCGTAAGAATTGATTATAATTATCATTAAATTTCGAACAACTGGCGATATTCCTTTCAATTGTTTGTGACCCTCAATTCTCGTGTTCAGAATCAAGATTTAACCAAGTTAAATTTTTATTCCATTAAATTGAATAAAATTAATTTTTCCACGTAAAAAACGATTAGAAAAATCAGATTATTAGCCGACCATAATGGCGCTATTATAACCTGATTTTATTTCGATTTTTCTTTATAAAAAAATCAAAATCTAAAAAGTTTGATTTTTTTATATAGAAAAATCTAAATGAAATCGGGTTAAAATACTGCCATTATAGTTGGTTAATAATCTGATTTTTCTTATCTTTTTTTTTATATGAGTTCCTGTTATACTTTATTATTTAAACACTCATCCAAAATATCAAATTGTCTAAAGGAAACGTTTCTTTTTTCTTAATCAAATAAAATAATTTGTGATGGATGCTGAATAGATAATCAACGCGAACGTAAAGATTTTTATTAGAAATTTATCAATGACTTTTCTACATATGTAAATCATTTATTTTAATTTTATAAATATATCAGAGAAGAGAAAAAGTAACCTACCCAGAATTATCGTAGAAAGTAAATGAAAATGAATATTTTTATTCTCTAGCTTATAAGAAGTTATCTGAAATGAATTATTCTTGTCATTCATGAACATATAAATCCTTTCAAGTTGTGTTCAGTTCAGTGCTAGTTATGTTTGGCTTGGAATCGTCTGGTCATGGGCTCGAATCTAGGTTCAATCTATCAAGTCAAAAAATTCCCCTCTCTTGCTCACTGTATCTGAGTGTTATACCATGGCTTGCTATGGTGCGTCGGTTCGAATTCGACACAGAGTGATGAAAATTTTTTGATTTTTCTGGGGAAAAATAAACGCGTCCACACGCTTGAAAATGTTGCGTTTTGGATTTGTTTAAATGCATCTGTATATTCAAACCAGTTGTGATGCTTTTACAAATCGAACGGGTGTAGATGCGTTTGTTTAGTCTGAACGCATCAAGACCCTTGAAAATGTTGCATTTTGGACGAGTTCAAACGCATCTAGTTCCATTGGTTATAAACGCTCAGAAACGCCGCTAAATCCGAAAAATGGTTACATGGTGTGATGGATTTTCGATCAAAATCACGACCCGAATTTCTTTCAATCAGTACTTCCCCTCACAGAATTTTTCTTTGAAAGGACCGGCCTAAATCTTCTCGGCTGGCCCCCTGCCTACGCCACTGATACTCATGGAAATTCCTTCCAACAACTTGCACTACGACTTTTATCGATCATTCCTGATTCCGTAATGTCAGGACATTTATTCTCTATTATCAGTTGGCACTATTCAAAACGAAGAAATCGTTTAAGCCCATTGGTACTGATATCATAGAACATACATTTGGTAATGATATTCGACCAGAAAATGAAAATATCTCTTTATTTCTTATTCAAACGTGTTGTATTTCTGTAAAATGTGAAACAATGTTGAATATTATATGAAAAAATAATTAAGTAGAAATGAAATAAATTTTTCTTCTTTTTTCCGATGATTGCGCCAATTGAAGAAGCTTATAGAAGTTTGAGTCATCAAATCTGCTAAAATCTGAAGTACTGTTTAGCTCTCACCTGTTGATTGGATAAATCTTCTATAGATTTTGACTCCTCTATTTACTTAAAATCCAGCAATGAGGTCGAGTTAGATATGCAATAGGTTTCTTAGTCAGTTTAGGATTCATAAATTGTTTGAATGTTTATAAAATGACCTTGTATTTATAACTAAAGAACTTATTCATCAGTGGATGAGAATTATTATTTGGTCGGATGTTTATAAACCGCTGATGCATTTATAAATCATCTAATTTCGGACTCAAGAGTAGAGAAAATCCAATTTTAATCATTGAGCTCATAACCTTTGATGTTTGACTTTTCATCCCATGACAAAGACATAAAAACATACAGTGATTTTATTTTGTGTGACTCTTCTCGTGTCCTTCAATAGAGATAATACAAATGATTGTTTAAAGGCGATATTGTATGTAAAAATGTTTGTTTTTAAAACAACACAAGAAAATCTCTCGCATACGATTATGTATGTGTTTATTTAGCCTTCACTTATTGTGATTTATTTATTTCACGATTGATTGAATCAGGTAAAAAAACAAATGCTTCAGATAAGATAATCTACCTATCATATTTAGATATGGTTTGACTTTTCATTTTTCTTCTCATTCATTTTTATAGTCAAATTACATTTGCCAGCCAATCGAAGAGTAACACCAGCTCCAATCTATTTATTTTTATGATATTATGTTTGAAGATTGATAATTACTTTGTTTTTATAAATTATTCGTTCGTTCTTTTCGTTTGGCTCTGCAATAATTTCAACGTGTTAGAAATAATAACGTCCAATCAATATAAAATAATACGTCCAAATGAAAACAAGTTATCGTTGTTTTTTTATTTTTCTCTTTCTCTATTTTCATCTATCTTTCTATACATGTGTGATTGATTTGCAATATAAATATTAAGATACTTGAGCAGATATTTTCACTTATTTTCTTATTATTACGTAGTCTAACTGATACATTTACACAGAAGAACAATTGTCATGACCAGTTTTGCATATCAGCCATCGTTTGATGGTGTAGGAGATAGATCGAATTATGATGCTTCATTCGGCAATATTGGTGGCTATAATGTTGCCAACAATGCAGGTAACTATGAATTATAATCATTTGCGAGCAGCAGCTATAAAATTGATGTTTTAGGCGCTGGTGGAGCTTCAACCTCTGGATCTTCTAACATTCAAGGACAGCAGTATCCCACTGATGCTCAAGGTATTTTTTTAGATCCGAATCCACAAATCATCAATAAACCAGCTCCAGAGGGTGTGCAAACACATGTACAAAATATTCAAGTTCGATATCTTAGACCACGACCTAGTCCACCTCCAGGCGTAATTAAATCTTTATTTTTCACTTCTATTTTCTTCATTTTTTAATTTGTTTTTCTATAAATATCTTTAAGCCACGCATCATCGTAGAAGTTAATCAACCTCTACCTCCACT
>JAJEKB010020343.1:13176-30272 GCA_022393335.1 Macrotrachela quadricornifera | reverse complement strand
TGAAACCTTTAAACCAATATGTAGACCATACGACTTGCATGTGGACAAAATTTCAAATCGAAATTCGGTAATTTAATTTTTCTTTTAATCCCTTATCATAGGTAGTAAACCAAGTAAAATGATCATAGCTCGAGAAGGAAGACTTATGGCCCGTTAGTATGTTAGATCTTTTTGCGGTTTTATCGGACCCTTCACATATGGGTAAAATATCATCCAAAACAGCATGGACCAATCGGGGACCTTTTCTCATAAGCGCAGAATCGACAGTTGATCTAATCAAAAAAACTGAATAAGTTTCGTCAATATATATATTAATGTAACAGACAATAGTTTCGCAACAAAACATAGTTTGTTAATTGCGATATTTTCAAAAAACACATACCTTGGTTGGCCTTTGATCACCTTCGTTATTATGCGAATGAAAAAAATTCACAGAGTTTTTTCCAAGTAATGTAACAGAACGACAAAAACATGTCTCTTTCATCAGAGCATGTTTATCGCGAGTCTGACGTCAAAGTAAAGAAAAAAAGTATATAACCTTGTGCTTTATTTTTGTGTAAATAACATTGATCGAGCTTATACGGAAAAAACCAGCTTGAGTTTCCTCTGATTTCCTAAAACAAAACAAACTCTGCCAAATAAATATAATTCAAAACTACGAAACAGAATTCAATAATATATACACCATTCAATACAGCAAATTTTTCTCTACAAACCTATATACAGTAGTGTTCAAAAAAACTTGCACAAAACTAAATATTTTGTATAACGGTTTTCTTGTTGTGTGATTTCTTTTCTTTTCTGTACATATATGTTTAATCATGACGTCATCTAGTGGTTTAAAAAATCATTATATATCAATACTACATTATTGGAATGAAGGCATTCGATGTGCTCTTGTTATTCATCGTAAAACAAATATTTCACTGAGGACTATCTATTACAATAGTACCAGATCAAAATAAATCGTTGTTAGTCAAAACATCCAAACGAATGACTGAAATATGCATCTGTAAAAGAAAAAAAGGGTTACGAATGAGATCATCATGCAAATCAAGGTGTAATACCTGTTATACGTTAAGATGCAATTTTGATGACTTTTATTAAGTTTATCTGCTTGAGAGCCACCTATTTTTTTGCTGTTAGGTGTAAGCGATGAAAAAGCCATATTATTTTACGAAAGTTTCCTTATCAAGAGTGTTTCTAATGAGAAAAATGACTGAAAATCTATCAGTGATGTCATTAAACAATTCGTTAGCATTAATACATCATAAATACTTCAACATTAATCTGATATCTTGGATGTTCACTTCATAGAAACCTTTGCTCAGGTATAAACTATAATGTTGAGAAAATAAAATCAAAATAAATAGATGAACTTCATCATTTTTCAGGGTGAAGAAGTTAAAAATCTTGAAACTTGCGTTGTAGTCGATTTTACTATGTGCAACGGAAAAAGATTTTTACTTTATATTTCTACTAAAGATGAACAAAAGAAGTATCAAATTATGTTGTTTTATAGTACTCCTCGTGGGCTATCAACCACAATACAAAATAAAATAACGCTCGTCCCTGCAACTCGCTTAACCCTCGACTGAATACAATACACTTAATATTTATCACCTAATTAAATTCTACATTTAGAAGTATCGTTACACAAACACATGCATACAAAAAGCCTATCTATTATTTTAGAAAAAAACATTTTTTTGGGGTAAAACAAATTTTTCCGCCAGATAATAAAAAACTAATGATACCATTCGATTCTGTAGCCTCAAAAGCCTGTTGGTCGAACCCTATAAAAAATGATTTTTTCGTAAAATACTTATCTTTTCTGGAAAAACATTAATCTCAAAAAAACTTGAAAAAATTAATGCCAGATTCGGATTCATCGACCTCGAAAATTTTCGATACAACAAATATGATTCAGATCGAGCCTTTGACCAGCGACAGGCAACAGACACAAAAACTCATTTTTCTTTTCTTCGTATGATTGCCCTCTCAATCGAGGAAATAAAACCTTCTAACCAAGTTAATACTACCATACGCTTCCATTGATCAATTCAGATACCTCCACAATAAGCAATGGTGTTCACCACATACCATGATGAAACCATCAACTCGTGAAAAAATACTTCTTTTCGATGAAAAATACCAAACCTCACCAATTCCTAACATCAATTGATCAACTCAGGTACCACCACAGTAAGCAATGGTGCTCATCACACACAATGGTGAAAGCCTCAGTTCGTGAAAAAACACTTTTTTTCGATGAAAAATACCAAACTTCACCAATTCCTAACATCAATTAATCAATTCAGGTGCCATCACAATCAGCAATGCTGTTGATCAACGGCCATACTTCAGTGCCAACAAGAAGCGCATGTGGAAGACAAATGGCCATTAGCCTTTTAGACGATGTTTTTTTGACCTCGATGTTCTTTTGACCCTGACACAAACAAACATACACACAAACTATTTTTTTTGTATGACCCTCCTTTCAGTCGAGGGAATATAAATTTGTGCAGAATTTCTTGATCGTTCAAATGAAACTATTCAAAATTAGACAAGCAAATATTTTGAGTAAGTGATTGTTAAAATACTACCATATAAATAAGGTAAAAATCTATAATCTAGTTATCTACGTCAAAAACTATTCAGTAATTTCTAATTGCCGTTAAATTGTGCATCGATTAATATATATCTTTTGAAAAACTAGAGACGGGTCATTTTATCTTCCTATCGCATGTTTATCTGAATTGAAGTCGATATTGGAAATGTGATGAACTGTCATTAGCGATGCTGAACTAATAAATCTTCTGAAAATTAAACTATTGAGACAATACATGGTGAGTCTCACAAGATCAAAGCTGTTAATGGGTTCATACAGATCTATCCTTCAATTTTTTTTCTATAAAACCTATTCAAAAAACTTGATATGGTTCTTGTGCATTCTTAGAAAGCCGACAATTAGAAAAGCGATTGTTAAGAAAAAAACAACTATGAAAGTAATAAAAGGTAAAAAGTCTAGCTTGATGAGTCCGTTGAATCCTCAAAAAGCATACAAAGAATAAACAGTAACTATGACTTATATGAGCTATATAAAATGTTCTGTTTTTCTATTGAAACTTTAATAATATTTATAAAAGTCTTTTTTTTTCAATATCACGATTAGTGACAACTCTTTTATGAACAATTTTTTCTGCATCTGGTAATTCATTCCATTGTATTTCAAGTTCTTTACGAATACTTAAACGTTTTATTGAATTTGATCTATTATTAAATAATTCATTATTATCAATTCTTGTATAAGCTATTTGATGAAATATATCATTATCAATTGCTTCATTTTCATATTTATTTCGATTTTCTAATGATAATTTATTCCATCGTTTAAGTAATTCCATTTCAATTTGAGTATTATTTTTATATTTATCTATCTAGAAAAAAAATAATCTTAAGAATAAATTTTGAATTATAAAAAAAAGAAAACGAAAATATTTTACTTGTATATGTTTTATTTCATGTTCATTAAAAGTAGCAAGTGTTATTAAAGAAAGATAATCTTGATATGAACATATTTGTTCTCGTTCTTTATAGGCTTGTTTCGTAAGTTTAACTGTATATTGAAGATTATTTGATGATAAATTATCTTTTTTATTTAAATTTGATTTAGATTTTTTTCGTAATTTTATTCGATGTTTTGTTAAAGTTTTTAACGTCATTTAAAAATAAATAATAACGATAAAAGGCGCTTAAATTATAAAAAAAAGTCTTCTACATCTTCAGCTAAATCATTTTCATTGAAAAAGATTTATCCAAAATAATTCGACAAAAACTAACGGATTTTTTTTTATTTCACTAATGAATATGTTTTCGTCTTGATAGTTATATAAAATGTTTCCTAACATCTTAACAATTTTCTTTCGAAGAAATTATAGACGTAATAATCCGTCGAAAAGATGGCAACGCTACGGTCTTTTTAGACTGTTTATTTTTCTATTTTTTGCGTTTGTAGTTGATTATGCTTCTGTCTGAGTACAGTTTGTATAACGGTTACGGACGAAAGCAAAAAGAAGTCGATGATCAAAATCTCAGAACCAAAAAATAAAGAAGTACTATATACGCATAAATTCGTAATGTCCAGAAACTATCTCAACATATCTTTCCAAAGTTTCTCCTGAAATGCAATGCTTTGCATACTTTAACGAGAATAATAAATAGCAATAGTCATTTCTCATTTTACCAATGTGCTACTTATGTTTTTATATACAATCGAAACAAAACAAAAACTTTCACTCTTATCTCTTTTACAATTGTCGACAAATATTTATCTGCTTTTTTTTTTACTTACCGGTCGAGATAAGGTAAGTTACATTCATATATTACATATAAACGTGTATATGTACAATCTTCATTAACAAAACTCTATATTGTTAAAAATGAATTATTTTAAACAAATTCAATTTTATCTAAAAAAAGAATGATATTAAACTATAGTATGACACACACTCAAAACAACTTTAAACAATAATAAACGAATAATATTACTGTCAATTTTTTTTTGTAGATATAATAGTGACGATCATTCATCGATAATCAATTTAGATCGATACCCATTACAACATCTCTATTTTCTTCTACTATATATAGCTTTAGCAGTATACTATAATGGTATAATATTATATGATGCGATAAATATTTCATAGATGTTTTATATTAACATTATTTAAACAACAATATATCGTAGTTATCATAATTCATTATCATTTTTCTTTATTGATTTCTTATGAAGTTATCTGAATACATTTTATGTATGAGAAGTTTTCTTTGAGTTTACATAAAAAAGCATTCATCGAGGAATTACGAAACTCTGCTTTTTGAAAAAAAATTCCAACATTACGTCATTATTTTTCGTTCTATGATCGACGATACTTCTATTGACACAAAAACACGAGTGTGTTTGACTATTGCTAAGAAGCATCGGATAAATCATAATAGATGTCGAAACTTTGCATTTGTTTTTTATTTCCTAGATATGTTTTATTAAGAAATAGTAGAATATACTACACAATACAGCATGAAAAGTTCTACACTTTATAAAGAATAATTATAAAAAGATGAAATGAGAAAAAGTAATTCTATTTTGTCCCAAAAAAAAACATCGTTATCATATGATCGAAATTTTGTCTATTGTGAAAACATAAAGTGCAAATATAAAATGAACGATCTTATGTAAATTGTAGAGTTTTTCATGCTGCAATTTACAGTATAGATATTTTTGTAATAAAACCTATTTAGGAATTCAAATATGAAATGCAAAATTCTGCTATTTATTATAAGTCATCTACTACTTGACGATTACTTTTTTTTCCATTCTTTTCTTCCGTTTGATGATTGATGGAAAGAAATACTGTGCTATTTTTTAACTTATTTTTTTTCCTATTTAAGTAAACTTCATCATACAACACATTTATTTCAAATATAATTTCTAAGAATGCTACAGAATCGGTAAGTTTATTTTATTCATACAGAACTTATTTAATAACAATTACTTTTTTAACATGTGAAAAATCAATAATATAGTAGATTTATATTCTTTAAATAGTTCAACTAGTCAGAAACAATTACAACCTTGCCAAGATGGTCATAATTGCCTATTACAATACAATAATCCAACAGAACATAATGCGAATTATTCCCATCCTTGTCGTTGGTCAGAATTATGTCATGATATGAATAGAAATAGTTTACATGCACATCAATTTACACATAATGTACATCATGCTACTCCATGCAAATATGGTAGTGAACATTGTAATAAAGTAACAGATCCAGAACATCGTCGTACTTATCGACATGAAGGTTTACCTGATTTTCTTATACCATGTAAATATAAAAACCAATGTCGAGATCGATCAATAGAACATTTAAAAAAATATGAACATCCATCTAATTCCCATCAAAAACCTCCTAGTATGTAGAGAAAATAATTATAAACAAATGAATTTAATTATTTTTATTATTATTATTAGGTATGAAATTAGAAACATTTAGTAACACGAATCAATCAAAATTTACTCAACAAACTTGTAAATATGGTAATGAGTGTCGTTATCAATCCGATCCAAGTCATACCAATCGTTATTCTCATCCAACATCGAATTTACCAACTCAACCGATTAATACATCAACAGATTCTATTTTTCATACATGTAATACTAGTAATGATATGCAACATGCTTATCGTATCGGTGCTGCTTTAGCTCTTGAAAAACTTAATCAATCTGATCAAATAGCAATTCAAAATATATCTGCTGATTCAATTGTTATTATACCAGGTACATATGATCATATTGATCGTGTACTTAATAGTTTAAATATAAAATATATTACTGTTAATCAAAATGATATAATGACTTATCCATTTCGTCATGATCAAACAGTCTATATAAATTGTGCATCAAATTTTCCAATTGAAGCAGCTAAACGAATACGACAACAAGTTGAAAAAGGTTTGCATATAATAACAACTGATTGGGCATTAAAAAATGTTCTTGAAATAGCATTTTCTGATTTTATTAAACATAATGGACAAAACACAAGAGATGAAGTTGTTGGTATACAAGTAACTGATCCTAATCATCCATTAGTTAATGGATTTTTACCTGCATCAAAACATGCTGAACCACAATGGTGGTTAGAAAGTGGTTCATATCCAATTGAAATAGTTAATAAAGAACAAGTACATGTATTAATTCGATCGGAAATGTTAGGAAAAAAATATCATTCGGATGTTATACTTGTTACATTTAATTGTGGTAAAGGTAATGTTATTCATATGATATCACATTTTTATTTACAACGTTCTGAAACGCGTGATGCTCGTCATCAAATGTCAGCTAAACAATATGCTATTGATGTAAAAGCATCACCAATTACAACAAAACTTGTTGAAAATCAAGGACAAAATTTAAATTATGCACAAATTCAATCATCATCAACATCAGCACAATTTATCTATAATCAAATTACAAATCGTTTAAATTCAAAATCTTAATTATATATATTTGCTTTTTTTTAAAATTATAACCGAGAATAAAGAAAAATTTAAATTATTTAGTTTATATGATCAATTGAATCTTAATCAAAATATGTTGTTATTTGTGAACCTTGACTTGATGCAACACTAATTGAATCATTTTCATTATTTTGTCTTTTAGTATTTGTAGAATTAGTAATATCATTAATTGAATTTTTTCGTTGTTGTCGTGATTTGAAAAGTTTTTTACGACCATAAATTAAACCAATAATCATTATAACACAAACAATACATACACCAATAATTAACCAAATTTGTAAAGCAGTTTTTTTAGATTTTATTTGACTACTTAATGAATCTTTATCTTCGATTATTTCACAAAAATTACCTTTTGTTAATGGTTCACAAATACATTCATTATTAATACATGATCCACTATTTTCACATGGTTCATCTGTATCATGACAACCTTTATCTTGATATACAAAATGATTTTAATATATAAAAAATAATAATAATAAAAATCTATACCACATAATGTTCCTTGATAACCTGTTTTCATACAATTACAACTAAAATCTCCTTGTCCAACTGGTTTACATTGTCCATTATTCAAACCTATATTTTTTTTATTTTTAGATGTTATATTAATGAATATTTTGAAAAACTAAACTCACAACGTCCAGCTGGACAAGGATCTATATAAATAAAAATATTTTCTATAGAGTAATATTTAAAAAAAAATTCTTTCTTTACATTTTGTTATGTTACATAATTCACCAGTCCAACCTGAATCTCCACAATCACAAATAAAACTAAAGAAATTTTCTAAATTTATTTAATTGTATATTCAAATTTAAAACTTACTTAGGTGTATTACCCTAATAAATTAAAAAGAAAAATAAATTCAAATATATCGGATGTAGCATAAAGAATAATACTATCTATATTTTATATTTTTTTTTCTCAATTTTTATCATGAGAATATATGATTAGTCTCAAAAAACTATGATTATCGAAAACATACTGAAAGAAAAAAAGTTCCAAATAAATAATTTTACAAAACAACTGTGTGAGAGGTCCATTTTTTTCTAGGCCATCTGTAAATTCAATTGATAACTTACAACTTGCGAGCATGATGTATCATGTTGACAAGGTTTTGAAAGACATGGATCTAAAGAATGTTTGATATTCTTTTAAAATTTTATTTTTAAAAAGAAAATTTGCCTATAGCTTCTGTACATAATGGTCCTCTCCATGACGATGTACATGAACAATTGCCGAATTTCGTACACATACCACCATTTTGGCCTATACTTATCAATACATTATCAAGAAAGATTGCAATACTTACAATGTGATGGTAATGTACCACACTTCTCTGTACAATAGGGACCACCATAAGGTGTTTCGGTACAATCACATACATTTAGTTCATCCGGGACTACTGCAGTACAGATTCCTTCATTTTGGCACATGTTATTTGTATCACATTTTGTATTATACGTAGCTGACGCTTAAGAAAAATCAATATAATAATTATATTGAAATAAAATTTACTTCGTTCACAAATATAATAATAACTTGCGTCTGATATTTCATCAGTTAGACAAACATCAGCTGAATCAGTAAAACCCAAAGATTTTCTTCTGTATTAAAAGAAGAATTTTTTTTTAATTTTAATCATTTTTATTATTACTGTAAAAGAGAAACACGAGTTTCATTTTTATTAAAGCTATCCCATGATGGTTGTGGCTAATAAAGAATAAAATATTAATAAATGAGATAGAAGATTAGTTACGTATCCAAATCCATCCGAGTTACACCACATTGAACTGTTTTGATAAAATCTAAAACCTCTATTATCAATCCACGAAAAGGTACCATCTTAAATAAATTTCATTTTTTTTTAAATTTCTAATTAATATCAACTTACATTTAACAAATGGCTCATTCATTGCTCCAATCCTATAAATATTTTTCAAAATATTTTATTGTTAATTCAACAAAAAATTTACCAAAATAGGCGAACATTTTGAAGATTCCATGGAATACTGTGTACAATGCTTCCTGTAGCTTGGGCTCCAATATATTTCTAAAAATATACAAACATTTTGAAATATAGTTTAATAATGTTTACTCGAAACCAATTTAAATCATTAACACTATCAAAAACAGCTAACTATAATAGAACAAACAAAATATAAATATATGTCTATATTGAATAACCGATTTACGTACATCAGCAAGTAACAATGTTTGACACATCATTCTGGCATTTGACCAAGTAGCAGGTAGAGTAATAAAACCATAGCACCGTGTTTCTAACATAAAAGATAGAATATCATTACAAAATTTAATAAGATCAAACCTCGGAGAATCCATTCATTTGGACAATAAACACAACGACGACTTGTACTATTCCAAAAGACTCCTCCAGTCGGATCTGAATAAGCTGGTCTACAAGTACATCTTTTTGTTGCATCACATATTACACGTCCCTTATGCCAATCAGCACAATCATGAGTAAATGTACAAGTTCCATTATAAGGAACACCTTGTGCATCTATATATCATATTTATTAAGTCAAACAAAATTTTAAGATTAAAAACGTACTTAAATAAATATATTTCAATGATATAATAAGAATAATATTTATCATAGCGATTAGTAAATAAATATATATTATTTACTATTTAAAGTGCATAGCAACAGAATTTTATAATAAAAAAGTAAAATCTTTTTATATATAATTTTTAATGAAAAATATATGCTTCAAAAAGAGATCAAGTCAACATTTAACCATAGAGTAAGAAGGAATGATTAGGCATAAGATTGAACTTTTTAATTCAAATCATAGAAAAAACATTGGATACAAAATGTGTGCAGAAAATATTTAAGATTAACCAAAAATTCGTAGTTCTGTGTTTAAAATTTTATACCACACGAAATCTGCTCGAAAACAGAATCTATCGGTATTAAATAGTAAAAGTTATCAAAACTCTGTAAAGTCATACTTAATAAATTTCCAAAAATTTTTATTATTCGATAGAATTTGCTGTGCACTATAAAAGTGGTTTGAAAATTTTCTAATATATCTATTTTTGTAGAGCACGACAAGTTCTCTCCGCAGTTTTCGAGGAGCTTTCATTTAACAAAAAAATTCATTTTTTCAATCTAGTACTTTATAAAATTTTAAACAGAGAATGGCGAATTTCTGGGTAACCCTAAGTAACTGAAAATTTAGTTATTTACTACCATAATTCTATTTTCCATTTACAAAAAGAATTATATGATCAATGCATTTGTTTCTAATATCTGATCGTCAGTAAAATAACATCAAATTTCATACTTTTACAACATTAGTTTGTGTATTTTTTAAATTTTTTAACTTAAAAAAGTTCGAATTTATCAATAGTTTCAGGTTTTCTGTTTCAACTTTACGTCCTATGATTAACCAGATGTTTTCTATAAATATGGTTAGAATTAGCACTAACATATACGTTCTTAATTTTGACTACAGGAAAAAATCGTCAGAATATGGCAATCGGGATTTGTTCGGGTATTTTTTTATAGAGCTTTTTACGGTTCATCTTTTAAAAACGAAAGCTCTTTACCATTGATTGTTGCTGATATATATATGCAAAATACAGCATGTTATAAACATTTTGGGACATTCAATATATTAATAAGACTTTGATAAATGCATTGAATGTCATTCAGAAACAATGCAAAGATGATTTTGTTAAGTTCTTTAATTCAAAGAAATATTTTCACTACATGTAGAGATAACGAATATCATACGAAGTGGTCGAGTTATATTAGATAAGAAGCGAAATGTTTCTTATTAATTATTAATATCCAATCTTAAATATTATTCGATAGATTTCATTATCCTCATTAAAGTCATTCATACTGATCATGAAATAACCTTTTCAATATATTCTTATTCACTTTCGACTCTCTCAATGCATATGTTGATTCAGTTAAGTAGGTTGTAGATTGTTGTTACTTTATTACAATCGATTTGCAATGTCTTTTATTCTATCCATTCAAAATACAATGTATGCCAAAAAAAAAAATTTCTTTATTATTTTTCGAATAATAATTAATTTTGTGCAACAAACTATATGGAGTGAATAATATTAAGGTATTGACGTGGATTCGATAGAGTACAGTTGTGAGATTTAGATCTGAAGTAGCGGAAATCAATGTGAGATCTTTTTTCGATTGATGATTTATATTTGAATTGAGTATTATTTTCGACAATAGAGAAAAATTGTTAAATAAGTGAACTCAATCTTATTAGAAAAATTTCAAACGTTTTTAATCCTTCGAAGTGAATAAATAAATAGACATGTTTAAGGAAATCTGATATGTAAGCAATTAATACTTGATGAGAAATAGTTACTTATACAACAAAAATATTTTAAATAAGAGAAGTCAATGATTATTAACTTTTTAATCATGAATAAAGGATAAAAACTGTATTATTTAACTTTGAATTATTAAACTTTAAAAAAACAAATAAAATATTCTTAATTTATTAACATAGAAAAATAAATAATGTGTCATTATTTCTTCTCTGAAAATTTTGTTTACAAAACTAAAGAAAACTATTTTCTTCAATGAGAATTTTTACAGAGAACAACAATAAAAGAAATAATTTATTAAATATTTTACCGTGAAAAAAAAACTCTTCAATGCGATTTAATATTGAATCCATTCATTAATTGATTTATTTTATCCAGACGTTACAATAACGTATTCATTGTATAAGTAGATAATAACTTGGAATAATTAGCTGGTCATGTTTTTTTTTTATTATGCTATATTATTTTTTCTCTTCTTGTCATTTTATGTCATTTGACCTTTCTTGACATTAAAATAACGAAAAAATCGACGATTAATCGATATTTATTAGTCCGATAATCTTGAGATTATATCATGATTAATTACCAGAGCTGATGATTTTTTTGTCAGTTTTCTCAACAAAATCAAGATTTATTAAAAATAATAAGACTGATAAAATCGTCAGATGACATCAGATAGCCTATCGTAGAGCCTCTTCAAATTCATTTTTTTCCCCCAGAAAAGAAAAATAATCGATACAATGATATGAAAACATGAGTGATATCACGTGATTCTTCCATAACATGTGAACAGTTAAGCGAAAATCGCACGATTATAGCCACATGTAAAACCAGTGAAAAATAATGTCATTAAACAGCACGTCCACTGGACAATTAACATAAACAAGAATTAAATCAATAGATTAGAAATTTCTATGATGATCAACTAAATTTAAAAAGCAATATACAGCTTTATTATTGAACGAAATTGAATAATGAAGATATATAACACTATTTTCTCGAAATGGACGCAGATGTCTAAGAATATGATATTAATTGAAAACACAAAATGATTGAAATAGTTCGACCGTCTAAATAAATATTCAATTATAAAATATAAACATCAGATGGAATTCTACTATAGATGTCCGATAGGTTTCAGCAAAATAAAAAAATATATATACAAAATGTCAAATGCAATAAATTATCAATTGATTACATGATAATTATAATATGTTGAGAAAAAAAAGTGTTACATCTTTGTTATTTATCATTAAATATTTTTATTAATGATCTTATTTAATTGACAACTAGATACGTATATTATTCTTTAATTTATTAATACATATTATAAGAAAATAGATTCATACAACATTATAGTCCAACTGCTTCACAACTTAATTTCCATAAATCTTCAGCTGATTTCTCGTCTGTACAAAATGGCATAGGTTTGACTGGAGTACAATTTCTTAATAAATATATATCACACAATATATTTAATCATTAATTACAATAAAATACTTACGCAAAATATAGATCATTTGATTGTTCTAAGGATGGTTCAACAGCACAAAATACAGTTGTACGTGAACCTGTTAATGGTGTTTTAGCCAAGAGAAATTTAGCTATATGTAAGAGTGGATAAATAATAAAAAAAAGCCATATACCAACTGCTGGAAGTAATGGATCTTGAAATGAAGACCATACCCATCCTGGATGTACTGCAAATACATCAATACCTTCATCTAATTTTAAAATAATATTAGATAAAATTAAAGAAGATAATTCAAATATTACTCAATAGATCATGTTTAAGTTTATAGGAAGATAAAATCTGACATGCTTTTGATACACAATAAGAACCCCACATAGCATCCGTTTTAAAATTTGTTAATACTTTCATTCCTTCAGTTGCTGGAGGAGCTATAGATAGAAAAAAAATAATTCAATTTATATTTTTTCGAAATAATTCTATTTTATCTTACCTTTATGTGCATGTGATGAAACATTAATAATTCGACTTGGTTTAGATTTTTTTAATTTATCTAATAGAAGATTTGTTAATAGAAAATGACCAAGATAATTTGATTGTATAACACAATTTAATCCATCTTCAGTAAAAATATTCGGTGTATAAAGAAGACCAGCATTACAAATTAATACATCAAGTCGATTTTCTTCCGTATTATATAATTTAGCAAATTTATGAATAGAATCAAATGAAGCTAAATCACATTTCATTAATCGAATATTTTTTTCTTCACATTTTGTTTCTAAATGAAGTTTTTTTAGAGCTTGACGACCTTTATCCATATTACGACATGCAATAATAACACGAGCACCTATAAAAATCTATTATAAATATAATAAAATATTAAATCAAACCTCGTTGAAGAAGATCTTTAGCTGTTTCATAACCAATACCAGCATTACCACCAGTAATAAGTACTGTTTTACCTTGCATAGTTTGCGTATTTGAAAATAATAATCGATTCATCCAAAATCTATTATATAACCATGCTATAATCACTGAAAATTATAAATTATATTAAAAAAAAAATTTCAATGTACAAATTTATAATTATACCAATAGAAGTCAATATAAAAATAATCATACGATATTGATCGAATAATTGATAAATAATTGCACAGATGCTATTAATAATTGATAAATACATGATGTCTATTAAATTTTAATCTAAATAGATAACATAACATGTTTTCTTATTTATATTTTATTCATTTTTTTAAATACAGCTGTTTGCAAAAAAGAACTTGCATAAAAATAAGATTCTTTTGTCTAATATTTTCATGTTTTATAAAATAGTTACAGACTTCATTTTTTCAATGGTAGTTATGCATCAATTGGACAAACAAATGATATAGTAGAGGTTTACCTGTTATCATTTTGAGTATATAAAAATTAAGATATATCAACTTGTCCTTAGAATAACTCTTATCTATTTAAATTATATTATTGAAGCAAAACCATGAGACTAGCTAGCATTGTAAAGTAGAGACTTAACAATTTCCAGGCTACATCTAAATCATACCGAAAATACTTTTTTAGATGTAAAATATCAAATCAAAAAAATTCGAATGATTTATCTGTAGATAGTTAACAGTTTAAATTCATTGAAGCTTTTTTTCTTTCATAAATAAAACATATGAAAAAATTCAATATGACATTTATTTATTTATTTATTTATTTTATCTTTATATATATGTATAACTACATGTTAGAAAAAACTTTAACCAGCTGCTTACATAGACACACTCCATTTATCATTCATCACAACAAAATCGTCACTTCTATCTGAGACTTTATATACAAAATAACATCATCTTCGAATCATATTATTAAACATATATAATAGTTGGTTGTCCAGTCAACATTTGAAATTGTGTATGAGATTCATCATTGTCAGTATTTATTATTTCATGTTCATAATCACCATCATCATTACTACTTGTACTACAATGAAGTATAAGTGTATCATCTTCATTCCATGTTATTGGTTCAAGTTCATTATTTAATGAATTTGTTCCTGTTGTATTTGTTCCAATAATTGAATGTATTGATGTTCGTTCAGTTGATGTTAATGGAATATGACTTGATGATGATAAAATTTGTTTAGTAGGATTTTTATCATTTGATATTAACATTAAATTATATTTATAAGGAAATTTTTTTGATGATTTTGAATTTATTATTGTTTGATGATGAGAAAGGTTTGGTGAATGATTATTTATATTAGATATTTGATTCGATGATGAAAGAGATCGATGTCTTTCACGTAATAAACAAAAAATAAGAATAAGAATAACAAGAATAAGAATAAAAATAAGAATAGAAAATAAAATGATTACTAAAAAACCAAAACGTGATGGAGATATTGGAACTAAATAAATAAAAATAATAATTTAGAGAAAAAAAAATGAAATTTTAATACAACAAACATACGTTTGTCTTGATTATTAATAAAACTTAATTGATTTCGACAACTAGGACAACAATGACCGGCTAATGTTACCGTATGAACACATGTTAATATTGGACATTTATGTTGATGACATACAATTGTTCCATGTAAACATTCACAATGATGACATTCACTTACCTAAAATAATAAATTGTAATGAAAAATTTTTATAAGAAACTTTAAAAAAAAATTATTTACTAACATTCCAATGTTCACCCGAACGATATTGTACATAATTAAAAATACAAACAGCTACAGCAGCTATTGTAGGTGGACAAACTGGACAACATTGACCTTTTTTAAGAATAGATTTTGAACATGTTAATTGTTGATTACATGTTAATGAAAAACATTCAATTTGTCCACCACCACCACGTGGACAAAGACATGATTGACAATCATTAATTTTCCATAATTCTCCCGCATGTTTTCTTATACCATTATCAAGTATACAAACATCTTCATTTGTATTTGTTATATCAATTATTGATAAAGATTCTGATATTTCCGGACAAATAGGACAACAAAGTGATGAATCATAAATTGGAAATGAACAAGGAAGTGGTGGACATAAAGGTATACTACAAAATGCAATGTTATGTAAACATATACATTTAGTACATTTATCAAATTCAAGTTCTTCACCAGTTACATATTGACTGGCATAACATACTTGTGATGATGGAATAGGTTCTGGTGATAATTGAGTATCTTTAAAAAGAAAGAAAGAAAGTTATTTCGAATGAATAAAAAGAAAAGAAAACCTGGACATGAAGGACAACATCGATTAGGTAATATAATAGGTTGAGAACATTTTGGAACTGGACATGATATAAGTGCACATAATTGTTCACCTTTATGACATAAACATTGTCGACAACCATCAAACCATATTTCACCATTTGAATAAGAATATGAACCTGATTGACATTGTCTATGCCATGAATGTAATATAAGATCTGTATTTGAAGTAAAATTACTATTACAAACACAAATCGGACAACCAGCTTCATTTTTTTTAAAACCATAAGTACAATTTTTTGTACATATTAATTGTGGACATGGATTACAAGCACAATAAGGACAATTTGTTTTTTTATCAATTGAATAATTATATGGACAATGTTTATCACAATATAATTGTCCACAATTACTATCAATTGGTGGTAAACATAAACAATATTGTTTAGAAAATTTATCAAATTTAAGTGTACATAATGGTGCTGGACATGACATGGTTGAACAAGCACATTGAAAACAACCATATTCATCTTTAGCTAAACCATGTTTACATACAAGTGAACAACTATCTAATTGAGGACATTTGGCACTTGATGTTTGTGATGTAGATGGACCTATTAAATCAATTTCTTGTGAATAATCTTCTTCGTCATCATCTTCGTCGTCTTCATCATCTTCATCATCATCACAAACAGGACAACAATCATTAGCAGTTTGACGAGGATTTTCACATGGTGGAGCTATACATCCTTCAGCTACACAACGTGCTCGACCATCTTCACATGAACATCGCATACAACCATTTGATTCAATCCAAGTTGAATTCATATGTTGAAAATGAAGACGATCATTTAAACAACCTAATTGAATAAATAATATTTTATCTTTTCTATTAAACAAAAAAACAAGAAGAAAGAAATAACTAACCACCACATTTTGGACAACATTCATTTTCTGGTTTATACATGTATCCACAA
>JAJEKB010020343.1:0-13166 GCA_022393335.1 Macrotrachela quadricornifera | reverse complement strand
AAGCATAATAAAAATAAGATATAGAAAATGTCTGATGATCATTAGTGCTTGACTATTAAACACATAGCCTTTATCAAATCAATATAAACGATGTTGATCGATGATTTTTTTGTCGATAACATTGAATTAAATCAGTCAAAATTGACCTAGAATATTACAAACAAATAGAAATTATGAATGTTATTTAAAATGTAAATTAACTTAAAAGTAACTTCAATAGAATTTCTTTAGTTAATAAAAAATAATTTTCTTCTCAAAAAAAAAGAAAGAAAGAAAGAAAAACGAATATGTTATTCTTTCAAAATAAATATTAAAATTTCTACATGAGTTTAATACATATTTACAAAAATTGTCAACATTCTTAAGTCATCAAAGTATTGAAAGATGAAACCTAATGTATGCCTATATATATACATATATATTTATCTTAAAGATAGGAAGAAGAAATAGAATATTCATTATGTTAGAAAGATTTCTTAATCAAATAATAATTTTTTTATGATAAAAAAAACATGTTTACAGGCTATTTATTGTACTCTAAAGAAGTCATAAATGATTATTCATATAGTTTTTTTTTTCAAGTAAATCAAAGTAAAAGAATCTATGGTATGTTATAATAAATACCCTTTAACTAAAACTTTATTTTTCTATAAAAAAAAAGAAAGAAATACTATACACATATATATATCCTAACATTTTTTTTTTATTTTTAGCTTGAGTAATTATATAGAATGAAATAAATAATCTTTCGTTTTTTCGATAAAATAGGTAGGATGTCTTAAAAATCAAGTAAAAAAAAAAAAGAATGTGGGCGATCATCTCGCACATAAATAATTGCCATACCATGCATACATATTCGTCTCTTTCTGTTAGTTATTGTCTTAGACATACACATATGTTCCATCTTTTACTAAAACTAATAACAACAACAGGCAGAACTTCATCGATTATCTCTGCTTAGGATAGACGGTGATAACTATAAAGGGATACCCAATAGAATATGACGATAACAACAACAACACCTGATTTGACTTTTTTTTCTTCTAGCTAGAATGTTATTTCTTAGTTGGTTGTTACTGTTGTTTCAATAGAAAAAAGAATACCTTGGATGTTGATGATTAGTTGTAATATTAGCTATTAACTGACACTAGCAAAGATAATGATGGAGATATAAGCACGCGTAACTGCGTGTGAAAGACACTATTATAGTTTTTTTTATATTCAAAGAGCAAAAATTACATCGAATGCAATGAATGACACTCGAATCGAAAAAGAACGACAACACAGGAAAGATATTGAAGAGAAAAAAAAAACTTGATTGAAAAGAAAAAAAAAAGAAAAAAGAAAAAGAAAAGCAAGTAGGCTATATATACAAACGTTATTATAAATATGCGACTAACTGCATTATTAATAGAAATGATCTTATTGCTAAAGTTACATGTATAAAACATAATTTTTTTAATGTTATGCTCACAAAAAAACATCTGATAATAACGAAGAGAGAAAATAAAATAAAGTAAAACATTTGTTTTTGTCAGTAATGAAAAAGTTACGGTTGATTAAATAAAACGGTAGATCTGATAAGAATCAACATGTGAGCAAATGTTATTGTCTCGATTTTGTTTTAATAAGAAAAAAATAGAAATGGTTATGATAAGCATTCATCATAAAATAAGAAAAAAAACAACATCAAAAACAAATGTTTCTTTCGAGGTATCGACTTTTTAATAAAAACATAAAATAAAAATAATAATAATAATAACAAAATTTGTGGCAACAATGATTGCGAGAATTCTTCGAAGTATACAAAGATTCTCTCACCCATTAGAGCCTTCTGTTTAATTTTTTTCCCGTCGACGACTATTTCTGTCACAGATAAAATTTATCGAATCAGAAACAGTGCTTTTGGGAAGATTCGAACAAGGATACATTGACATCTGAAACCATTCGATCAGAATTTATTCTCATTGTAAATTATTAAAAATGAATATCAATTCAAGGTTTATCTACAAGTTCATATAACATATGTCGCACACACATTTCTAAGAAAAAAAAAAGAAGAGACTATTTCGATTATCAAGATGAAGCATACCCTTTTCTTTAACATAAGATTAATTTTTCTATATCTTTTATATATAATCTATTCAGTGCTTTTTTTTTTGCTTATTAAAACAAGGTTTTAATAATATTATTATCCAAGGGTTTTTTCTTCGTCTCTCTTTTTCCGTGTATTTAATTACTTGTCAATTTTCTATTGATTTGTTAATATTATGAAGGTTACCAATGTATATTACTATAAAACAATATCGTCTTTCTATTTGAGAACAATATATATACATCTATATATTCAATACCCACCTTTTAGTTTTTTTTCCTTAAATGAATACAGAATTCTTTCAAGACAACAGCTGTACTTTACATTATCAATATTATGTCTTAGACAAACAACATGTATATAACTAATATAATATTCTCGATCCTTCCTTTTTCTATGTATATATCGACATAATCAAGTAACTAAACAAACCTGTCGTCTAAATGTAATATTTGTCGTTGACTAGAAACAATCATCATCGATAATAATGACCTTGAGACATCCGTGTCTGGTACTGATAATAGTAATGATGATGGAACTAAACGAATAGTACGAATGCTTGAAAGCTGTAAAAAATGACTCATCAGATAAAAATACTAATACCAATGTTATTTATACAGTCGAGATATTTCCCATATCACAGAACAAGTTAAAAGAAGAAATAAAAAAATAACACGAACATTAAGATAAAGAATAGATAAATCTAAAAAAACGTAGTAGAATACATATCATTTTTTTTTTTGTAAATCGAATAATTATTAAAATAATCTTGTTTATTTACTGTTTTTTTATTTTCAAATAAAGTGAATAATACAAATCATCATTAATACAAACAAATGAAAACACTGATTTCTCGTACTAAGTGCATATAGGATAAATAGGATATATGGAAAAAAATGTTTTTTTTTCTGTCTTTTTAATGTTGCGCTAAAGATTCGTAACCTTGTCCAGTTCGTTGTGGTACTCCACCTGAACCACCTAATGAAGCAAATCTTTCAGCGCCTGTTTCTTCATGTCCACCTGTTGATGGAGCACGTGGACGATCTGTTTTTGGACCTGTTTCATCACTTGTAGCAGTAGGTTTATCTCCAGTTGCTTCTTTAGTAGACGACATAGTTTTCTTTATAAAAAAAAATTTATTGCGTAAAATCTAAAAATATGACCTATATATGCCTTATTATTTAACTACGAAATAAAGATATTTTCATCTTTTGATTTATTAACCAATACAATAGCTTACATTTCACAGCCTCCTTTTGTGTAGCATGACAAAGGGCGGCATTAACCAATCATAAAATAGGGAACAGCTGTGCTTAATTTTCTTGTAAAAATGTATAAATCACAACAATCGATAATATCTTCATTAAATTCAATATCTATTAATAGACTTCGACAAGAATGCCTTGACCTTCAACAAAATCCAGTACCATTTACTTAGTATATTTTCGCATGTATATATAAAATAATTTAAAAAAAAAAAGAATATTTCTTAAAGTGCTAGTTCAACAAGTGATGATCTTAAACAATGGCTGATTATTTTTGAAGGCGAACCTGGTTCATTATACGAAGATGGAACATTTTTTGCTCTATTAACATTTAATAATGATTATCCATTTACACCACCAATAGTAAATAATTATTTATTTATTTTTATATTTCATTTTATTATTAATTTTGTTGTTATTTAGCTTGCATTTAAAACACGAATATATCATTGTAATATTTATCATACAACAGGATTAGTTAAACATGATATATTTGATAAAAATTGGTCACCAACAACAACAATTAGACAAATTATTCAAAAAATAGCTAATTTACTTATTCAATGTGAACCAGGTAATTTAGATATAACATTTTTATAAAAGAAAAAAAAATTTAATATCAATAATTATTGATTGGAAAACTTTATTTTTTTCATGATAATATTAGATCGTTGTTTCTATTTTAATCTTTTTGTTTAGATCATTGTGCAATAAAAGAGCTCGGTTTACAATATAAATATGAACGCAATGATTATGAAGGAATGGCACGTCTATGGACAAAAAAATTTGCTTGTTAATTTTATTTATTTATACAAAAGAATATAAGTTAGATATCACTAATCAATATTCATAGATTTACTTTCCCTAGATTTTTGTTTTTCATGATGAATGAATGAAGATTCTTTTTAATCTTGCATTTCAAACAACAAAAGAACATCTATGTGTACATATTTCTACATAATAACAGTTAATAATTATTTTATTTAATATAGTAAATAAAAGATTCTTTTCTAAGATAATGCAGTTGTTAACGAGTTTCTAAAAATAATATGATCAAAACAAAGTACTTAATGACAAATCAATCATTATCGATTCTAGATAATAAATGTGAGGAAGATGAATTATAATAAAAGGTACAATATTTATAATGCAAATCAATTATTTTTCTCATTTATCATTGTAAATATTCCTCACTTCATCTAACATTGTATGACATTAGATATATTTTTTCGATAATTTATTATGTATTTTGTTAAAAATTTCAAATAAACATAGAACATCGACTACATCTAAATAATAAGCAATATCGATTAGTAATTTTAGTTTTGAACCATAGTATTAATTAATGTGAATATGATTTATAATTAGTAAATTAAATTAAAAGGATACGTATAAGAATGAAAATATATTATGGCAATCAAGGAAGTCGTGATCCGTCATTAAGTAATGCACCATTATTTACTCTAGAACCAGCAATATTTTTAAAATTATGTAGTTTATTGTATCAATAAACTAAATTGGTGAAAAATGTAGTGAATCTCCCAAACGATGCTTTGAAACAATATTATATTACAGTTTTTACTTTACAATTGACTATAAAAGCCGATTTAAATCAGTATGTAAATAAAGAATTGATCATTTTTAATGATTTCAACGAATCATTTGATATTTAGAACATAGCTTTTTGCAAGATCTATGACTTGACCTATGAGAGACCATGAACTCCTTCAGTGTGCCTATCGCAGTCTGTGTAATTATTTTTACATAGCAATATTGCGATACTATTTGAGTGAAAATAGAAGATTGTGTTAATGGGTATATCTTAAAGCGCATGGTAGACAGGTAGAAACAATGATTTAGTTGATCCTTTGATATCAAAGTTATATTTATTAATTTTATATCACAACTAGTTTAATTCTCCTCTTGTAATAAAATATTTAGCAATGCTTGTTGTTCATGAATTTCTAGAAATTGTCAAAATTCGAAAGCAAAAAATTTGTATAGTTCTTATTGATTCTCTCATGAATTGAATCCATCTTTGATGGACTTTCTCTTTATTTATTGCCGATTACATGAAATAATAAAAACATCTTATTTTATTATATACAATTATTTTTATCTTTATGCAAAAAAAAAAAATAATCTACCAAAACAGTTCAACAGGATGTTCTTCTACATAGGTATTATCTTCTTCTGTTTTTCTATCTGTTCCTCCACCTCTATAGAAAAACATTCCAATTAAAATTATAGGTAAAGCACCAAGACTAAATCCAATGTCCCAAGCATCCATGGGTGCACTGCCAGCCCACGTATTAATAGATGGAAAAATAAACCAAAATGATGTTGATAATAAAGGTGAAATAGATGATAATATTGATAACCAATTAGCAGATACATGATCAGTAAGAAATGTACCGGTTATATATGTTCCTAAATAGGAAACAATAAATAAAACGCCTGTACCTCCAGCATAAGAACACCTGGCACCAGTAATACTACTATCATTAAAAAAACATCTAAATCCATTTGAAAAAGCAGTCCAAAATGAGTGAATATCTTTTGATGTACCAAAACCTGGTATTAAATCAAGTGCAAAACATAATGCAATTGCGGCAAATTGAAATGTTGATTCAACAGCTTGAAAATACATAACTGAAAATCTTGTAATTTTTTCTTGATTTTCAACCGCTTGTTGAGTGTATTTTATTTGTAATTGTTCTTGTACAATATTCATTAAAGCACCTGGTACACAACCTAATATAAATATAAATGGCCAATACCAACCATCTTTTAATTCAGTTTTTGATGGTGCTTCATTCATTCGTTTAAATGTTGGTACAAGACTAAATGCTACACCAAGAAGAACAACACATACACTTAATATATGTCGCCAACGATATGTTTTTGGTAAAAGAATTTTTGAAAATATAAATGTAAATGGAATTATTGATTGAACAAGGATTGCTGTTAATGCTGGTGGTACACGGCTACCATGTGAACTAAATACTATTAAAAAACCATTAGCTGCATCAAAAACACCAACTAAAATCATAAATTTTATCCAGCGTAATGCACGCATTGAAGGTGTTATTTGATTTTTATAACCAAACCATACTGATAATAAACTAAATACTATTGTAAATGAAAGTGAACAAAAGAAGAGAACAAAATATACTCCTGTATGTCCACTAAAACTGCCAAGAAATAATACTAAACCAATTGATTGTCCACTAGCAAATAAAACATTAAGTAATGACATTATAATAGCAATAAGAGCAAAACTTAAGTGCCATCTTCGACCAATAGTAAAACCTGGATGATGAGGTTTTTTAGAGGTATTAAGTAAATAAGTGCCTTCGTCGTTTATCATTTTTAGTATGTATTTTATCAAACAAACTCTCCTATTTATTCTTTAAAATATTGTTAAGTCATAATGAAATATTCATGTTTGTTTTTATTTATTTTTCACTTTTAACTGACATGACTTAAATTATGTCTTGTCAGTATGATGAAACTAGGCATAATTCATTTTATTCTACATTATCATATTAATGCATGTATTCTTAATAAAAGATAAGAACAGGTACAATATTTACAGTTCGAAGTGCAACTAACATAATTTACACAAAATATGTCTTTTCGTAAGTTATATTATATTTGTCCTACATAAAATAGTATTCAAAGAATTCGTTTATTAAAACTTTGAAATAGATGTATCAAAGCACAAATAATATATTTTTATATTAGTCAATGTGTGTATTACAAGCAAGGTCTAAATACTCGAACGATACTATATAAAACAAATCATAACATCGACAAAAATGATTATTATATTTCAGATATAAAGAACTCGATTAATCAAGGTGACCACATCATGAATATAATAAAAAGGTTTAACAATACTAATAAATATCTTGATTTTAAAATTTTTATCTATCCTGAACTGATACAATATACAGGAGATAGATGATGAATTATAACAAGGGAATACCTAGTTAAGAATTAAAATATTAGTGATCCCTGACTTGCCCAGATATTGGATTTGTAAGAGCTCTATTTCATTCTCAACACAAATATCTCCATTATTAGAAATACGTAAGCTACCATAATTTGTTTAGATGAAAATTGTCCATTTAACAATATAGAGCTTATACATTTTCACTTGTATTCATGATCGTCAACAAAATATCAAGTATAAACTTTAAACAAAACTATTTTTTCTTTTCTATTTAAATTTGAAGATTTTCTTTTTTTCGATTACGATATAGTTGCTAAAGTCAGATTTAGATTACTAGGATCCAACTTTTCACAATGAGACTAAGCAGAGATGAATTGTATTCTACCTTTTAATAAACAATGGATAAAAATTAACAAGTAAAATATCTCATTTTATTCTTTAGCCTTGATTATATATTTCAAGAAGTGAAAAGTTGTTTAAACATCACCTAAGTAACAATAAAGATAAAAACAAAAAAAGAAAATCAACAACAATCACTGTACATTGATGTCGCATTGCTGGAGTAATATTAATACTAAAAGAATTCTATCCTTTAATAACTGCTACCGGTCTTAATTTAACACATAGTTTACTAATGCCAGCTGCATGACATGTTTCAACAACATCTGTTACATTTTTATATGAATCAGGTGCCTAAAAAAATAAATTATATTTCAAAAGAAAAGAATAATTTTAATAAGAAAATACCTCTTCTTGAATAAGTTTTGGTGATGCTACCCGAATAGCAATACCTCGTTCTTTTAATTCATCTAATACTTCATGCCAATCAAGATTTCTTCGAGATTTCGCACGTGATAGAGCTCTACCCTAGAAAAAATTTTTTATCATAAAATAATAAAAAAAAAAATGAAAATCTTTTATTAATAACTAACTGCTCCATGACATGTTGAACCAAATGTTTCTTGCATACCTTGTTCAGTACCTGTAAGAACATAACTACACGTACCCATTGTACCTCCAATAAGTACAGGTTGTCCTGTTATTTGATAATCAACAGGAATAAGTGGATGATGAGGTGGAAAAGCTCGTGTTGCACCTTTCCGATGTACTAATAAAGTTTTTTGTTTTCCATCACTCATAATATGTTCTTCAATTTTAGCTATATTATGTGATACATCATAGATTAAATGCATATCAAGATCATCCGGTGTTGAATTAAAACATCGAGCAAATGCTTGTCGAGCAAGAAATGTCATTGATGAACGATTAACCCAAGCATAATTAGCAGCTGCACACATTGCTTTTAAATAATCTTGTCCTTCTTCAGAATGAATTAATGCACATGCTAATTGTCGATCATTTGTTTGAATTTGATCTCGTTTCATAGCTTTTTCCATAGCAACAAGAGCATCTTAAATATTTTTTTTTATTTATTATTTAAAAGAAAAACGAATTTTCTTTTCACCTGTTGCTACTTGATGTCCAAGACCACGACTACCACAATGAATCATAACACATACTTGTCCTTTAAAATCAATACCCATTTTACCAGCAGCAAAACGATCATATATTTCATCAACAATTTGAATTTCAGCATAATGATTACCTGCACCAAGTGTACCCAACTAAATAAAATTATTTCTTTTTTTAAATACAAAATAGAAAAAAATTGATTTTTACTTGTGGTAAACCACGTTTTTTTGCACGTTGTGAAACTTTTGTTGGATCAGCTTGTAACATTCTTCCATATTCTTCACAATGTTCTTTATCTTCTGCCCATGAATAACCTTCACGTAACGACCAATCCATACCCATTTCAAGTGCTTCCTCAAGATCTCTAAATTTAAAAGAATTTTTATAAAATAATATTAATATTTAAATCATTTACTTTGCATTCATTGGTATAACACCTTTTGATCCAACACCAACTGGAATATGATCAAACATTGATTGTGCTAATTGTTCTTTCATTGGTTGAACATCTTTTTCACTAAGATTTGTTCGTAGAAGACGTACACCACAATTTATATCAAAACCAACACCACCAGGAGATACAATTGCTTTTCGATCATTATAATCAAAAGCGGCCATATTACCAATAGCAAAACCATAACCTGAATGAACGTCAGGTAAACCAACAGATTTCTATTAAATAAATAAATATTAAATGATATAAATGAAAAAAACAACACATACGCCAACAATACCAGGTAATGCAGCAACATTACCAATTTGTTTCATACCAGGGAGAAATCCACCAATACCACCGAATTTAGTTGAATTTTCAAGTTCTTCAAACATTAATTTTTCTAAATGACTATTAACATAGAAGATTCCTTCAACCTATAAGAAAATTATAGTGATTTTCAAAAAATCAATATATTTATTTTATATACATACATTCATATTGGGCACAAAACCTTTTTTTATACGCCAACAATGACTGTTAATACGTTCAATAAATTTTAATTCTTCGTCATATGTTCGTGGCATGATAGATTGATTAGGAAAAAAGTCTACAAGTATCGAAATAAAACTTTCGAAATCGTTAGAATGGACTCGACATCCATAGTTTTCTATATATTCTTTATCACCAATTCAAACATATCCTTTCGAGAGAGTGCGCTAATTTACTATAGAAAAAAAAATGTCAAATGCGGCATCTAGTTTCTTCAATAATTCATGGAATCATTCGAATAAAATATTTAAAAGTTTATTTCGTTTTTTTTTCGACTTTTTCATTCATTATGTGCCGTATATATCTCTATGACTTTTAGAGTAAAATGTCGAGTAGTATTTTTGAGAAAAAAATTATTCAGTGTTTATTACTCTATCTTAGCATAAAAAAATCATTTGACATTGTATTTGGACTGATCAAATATTATCTACTTAACGGAATAATCGAAAAAAAAATGTATAGAGAAGTATATGTCTCTATACTGTCAAGTATTACGTTCATCAACAGAATTAAGTATTTTATATGATTGAGATGCTGTATGCGAAGATTATAGTAAATCAGAAAGAAAGAGTTTATATTATTTCAACTAATATAATATCTTGCCTATATTGTTGAACTAATGAAGTTCATCGTTTTTGTAACATTTTATTTCGAAATAAATTGAGCCAATATATAGCATGTATTTATGAATCAGTAAATTTAGACATATTTTAAAAGTATGTGAAAATTTCAGGTCTATTTGGATCGGATTTCAGAAACAAAGATAAGTACAATCCGATTCACGACTTTTAAAGTCGATGCCAGTTTCAGTTTAACTTCAACCCTGAAGAACTCTAACTGAGTTCATCTCTGAGAATAAATCTAAATGATCATTTTCTACCAGAATATCATTAAGATCAAGAAAAAAAGACTGGCAATCAGTAGAGTGAATATAGCTCCTCCTACGAATAATAATAGGTAGAAGAGAACTTGATAATACAGAATAGGAGTTGGAGCTGCCTGAAGATGAAGTGACGATAGTAAATTAGCTGGTTCTTCCGATTGTTTGAACATACTGGAAATTTGTTGTTGTATAGTTTCTTTCTCTTTCTCAGCAGTTTCAATATCGACACCGTTCTAAACATCAAAATATGTGACGTTTTATTATGTTGTTTTCTTTTTCGAAAAAACGTCTTTGCAACTATTTTTTGATTCTTTGTACATTCGATGAAGTGATTGAGGGCAGTTGAAAATATTTCTAAGTCTTGCTTGTAGAAGAATCAGCTTTTAAACTCATCTGAACTAGAATCAATAACAATACTTTTTTTTTAATTGACGTGCCTGTTGACCTTTAAACGTTGTCTTAGTCAGACTATTAACCACTTCACAAAGATAAGAAAAATTATACTCAATAAATATGTTATATGCGAAACTCAATCGTATAAATATAAACTTTTGAAAAGAGGAAATAATTCTGTTTTGCATAGGAATTTTGTTTCAAATAAAATAAAGAAGTACTAACCGCGTATTAAGACTTGTTTTGAGTATATGTATAAGAATTATAATAAATAGTAGTATTAATTATTTGCAATAATGATTAAATAAGAAGACGATGCTTTTTTCTTCTATTTATAACAGTCAAATAGTTGGTTATGTCGTTATAACTTATTTTGTGATTTAGATTAGTCACATATCAAGAGTTTGAAAGAACCAATTGAATATATTCTGAATCATATTATATGATTTTTTTATGTCGTCCATATTTGTCGAAAAATTAAGGATATAGAATACTTTTCATCTTTTCTATAAAAATTTGTTCATTTTTTCTCACACTTGATATAAATGAGAATAAAAAAGTATTGCAAAAAATAATAGTTGTTTCCTGTTGATTCATGCGCTTTACTTCATTCATAGTTTCTTATCAACAATACGCGTGGAATGCTTGCCTTGTTCTTATAGATAAACGCTAGAAAGACATATGCCTGGTATGTATACTGATTTTAGTCATTATTTTTTATCATTAGTCTTTCTTAAGCTTTTCTATTTTTTTATCGCTGATTTAAATATTTTCTAAAGTATATATAAGACAGATAATATTCACTGTGTTTTTTTTTTCTTTGTACACGAAAAGAAATAATCAAAAATGGTGAAAACAGCCAGCATGATGTTTCTAGAAATGATTTATAACGTTTCACTTCATATCTAAGCATTTTAAGGTTGTTGAGCAAATAGAATCTCATTTATATTTTTGTCTTTTGTTCCACTCTAGAAACTAAAGTTTAATTGTTACGATATCTTTCACGAAGTACTAGTTGAAATATTTCCATTTTAATCTTTATTTTTTCTTCTGAGTTTGGTTCATCCCATTTGATTGATGATGTAGTACAAACAATGCAAGCAATCATCCAACATCCCATACATCGTTTTGTTCAATATCGAATTTTCTTTTCTAAGTCAGTAAAATTCTATTTATCGACTCATTGACATATAATTTTATCTATTATATGTACAGTTCTAGAAGTGATACTGAATGCGTATGAGCGAAAGAAATCGTTTTATCTATATAGAGAAGAAAAAAAACATTGTTCTAATTTCGTTTTTCATAGCTGGTTGCAGGATATGTCTATTTACCACATGTAAATGCTAAAGATATCATTGCCTATAGCTTTGATGTAAATGAAACATTTATTTTCAGCGATTTTGAATATGAAAATTTTATGAATTATCATGTTTGTTTTTTTTAAAGCACAGGATTATTTATTAGGTCAAGTGTTAACTAACGAATTGAAACAAGGATCGATCATTATTTTACAAAAGTTGATTGTAGAACATCAGCAACGACGAAAACAAATGACTGATAAATGAAGGACTTTATCACACTGATGTCATTGAATTTCGGATAATATAGTATCGAAAAATTAGTTCATTTTTTAATTACGATTTGTATTTTTGTTAAAATTCATTATTAATAATACAGAGAAATAAACATTCGTTAATATGAAAATCGTAAATTGATAAATTTGAAAAAAATTTATTTATACATTTTTCTCAACGATTCAAAAAAGGAAGAAATTTGATTCACTGTATAATATACAACAATAAAAAAAAAGGATGATTAAATTATCGTATGTGAATAAGAAAGTTGTTGTATTGAATTAATAAATGGTTGTTTTTGTATAATTAAATCATCTTGTTGAATATTATTTTTCATAAATAAATTCTTTTTATTACAATTATTTAACATACAATAAAATGCTGATATAAGTTCAGTTTTTTCTATTGAAAGAATATTTTTATCAATAAGATTAATACATAATGTTGAAAATGATATTGGTAATGATGAAGAATTTAAACATTGATTATTATATTCATCTACTAATTCATATTGAAGTTTTTTTGTATTAATTTTGG
>JAJEKB010020340.1:0-15223 GCA_022393335.1 Macrotrachela quadricornifera | reverse complement strand
TATAGTTAAGTCAAGGTGAATATGTAGCACCAGAAAAAATTGAAGATGTTTATGCACGTAGTCGATTTATCTCTCAATTATTTGTTTATGGCGATTCATTCGAAGGTTTTCTTGTTGCTATTGTTGTACTTAATGATGATTATATTAAAAAATGGGCATTACAAAATGGTAATACTATACATTTAACAAAATCACCTGAATCTAATAATGAATTAAAACAAATTGTTCTTGATGATATGACTCGAGAAGGTAAAAAACGTGGTTTAATGTCATATGAACAAGTTAAAGCCATTGAATTTATTAAAGAAACATTTACCATTGAAAATGGTCTTTTAACACCGACATTTAAAGCACGTCGATATGCTGTAGAAAAAAAATATAAAGAACTTTTTCAAAAAATTTATAAAAATGCGAAAGATTAATATGTAATTCATTATAATTTGATATTTTCTAAATAAAAGAGAAAAAAACAAATTCAAAAATATATTCAATGGAATATAATAAATGAGTTCACTTTTACATTTTTTCCTCTACTGGAAGGAGGGTATACATACACAGAGTGAGTTAGGTGCGTTCATTCTTAGACAATATATTTATTATAGCTTTCTACAAAGTTTGACCAAAGGTAATCGAGGTCTAGGAACTCGAATCTGACGTCAATTTTTTTTGTGAACCGTTTTTTAAGTCTACTTTGATATTTCGTCTTTTACCCTTCAATGCTGAAAAGAAACGCTTTCGTATATTTTTTTTCAGACAATCATCAAAGGTAATCAAGTGAACATCGTATTATATATAACAGAATGTCATTGGTTTTGGACGTAGAATGAAAGTCAGCTCATTTATTGGCTTCCTAAGGAAATAAAAAATAGGAACTATAGTGGGGGTGTCGATAGAAGATGAGATTCGAAAAGATCTCAGATAATTTTTCGAGAGAACTTAATTGATGCCTCTTTAAAAATGAGTCCAGCCGATTATCAGTTCCTGAAGATGAAGGGAAGAATAAGATTTGTTCTGCAGACTACACTGCAACATAAAGTTTCAATATCTTCAATTACAATCCGACCTACTATAAACGAGTTAGCTTTTTAGTGTGAAATTAAAAGGAAACGACTGTTGGACAAATGATCAAGTGATAGGATTTATGAATTAAAACAATTTTTTTTTTTTATTTCAAAAGGTGTGAGCGATCTGATCGCATCCTTTCAGTAGAGGATCAGCGGCAATTGTGCCGCATTACTTGTATTTTTTTCGTCATTTAGTATGTTGTATAAGAAAAATAAAAATATAATATTAAATGCAGCGTTAAAAGCTTTAGAATGTTTATCGTAATTGTATACTTTATATTTTTAAATAAAGCAAAGTTCTGTACGATCATTTTTTGCATTATTCGAATTTAATCGATCGAAATTTTATCCACTTTACGAACAATAAATGCAAATTGTAAAGATTTTCGTGCCATATCCTATGGCAGCTTTGTTTTTTTAAATACAACATATTAAATGCTCTAGAAAAAAACAAATATTTATGCCACAATCGTTATTAATTAAAACTCTTGAATAAAATAATTCTTATATAAAATCCAATAAAAATTTTCATATTATTCTACAAATCAAGTTTATAATTGAATATAATGTATTGTGACAAAGATTATTTTATTTATAAATGATATTCTCTATAGAATTAACTTATTTAATAATATTAGCTTTTTTTTTTTTATGTTAGTTTTAAACACATTCATTATGTGTTATGATTAAAAAGAAAAACAAAACAAGAGAGGATAATTAATCATTTTATTCTCGGCATAAAAGTTTGAATATGTTGGAATACTTCTAAGATTTAAGATGTTATTATTTTTTTTTTCATTCTCTTTTTCTCATATTTTCATTCTTTCTTTTTTTTTCTGTTAATATAGGGAACGAAAAAAGAAAAATAAAAGACAATCCACATAATCCATTGAAAACATGCATAAATCATCATACAACAAACAAATACTCATTCATATATATATATATATATTAATAGACATCAACAGACAAGCAAACAAGCTTTCGAGAAAAAGAGAAGAATATTGAAGTTTATACCAAATAATATTATTCTGATATTTGTTATTTTTATTTATGTGACCAATAATCTAAAAAAGAAAAATCAATAGTCAATATTTAATTAATAATTTTAACTAAACATACTTTCAAGTTGCATACCACCAATTGTATCCATACTATTCAATCCTTTTGATTGTTCATGTGGCATTTGTTGACTCAATGTATTGAGCATTTCTTGAAATTCATCGGGATCAAGCATACGAAAACGTTTGAGACGATCATCGACTACTCCTTGAATTTGATTAGAAGCTTGAAGATTGTCATCATATGTGCCTGTCGATTGAAAAGAAGATGGTGAATTTTTTAGTTTAGTAGGATGTAATTTTTTTCTTAAACGACGGTGACGTGAACGAGAACGAAAACGTGATTTGTTAATCAGTGATGGCTGATCAACTGGTGAGTGTAATAAAGATTTAACTATATGCGCACCCCTATGATTATTAGATATATCATCATTCGATTTAGCCAAATTGTTATTTATTGCCGAGATCTAAAAAAACAAACAAGATGAAAAATATTGAATTTTTAAAATTATATATCGATTAATTCTACAGGGAATTATGATGTATCGAAAAAAAAAACAATTAACTATAATCGATAGATTTTTCTATAAATAAATTCTTATATATATACATATCGTTTATTAAGCTTATAATTATATATAATTAAAACTATCAATCAGTTAAAGTATTTTTGACATTTATTGAACTTATTAGATGAATTAACATCTGACAAATAACTGTCATCTTTCCTTCTACAATTACATTTATTATTAGTATACAAAAAGATAAATTTTATGTATTTCTTTTTTTTTTTTTATATAATAAATAATTCTCTTGTCAAATTGAAATAATTAATCAAGATAGTTTCAATTATAGTTAATATTCCGAAGATTTTTATTATTAATAATTGTATTAGAAAATACAAAAAGCTATTTATAATTTTTGCTTCACTACTCCTTTTTTTTAATATTTCATTCAAAAGTAACCAAGCATACGATAAAGATTTATTATTGACATTACTAGTTGCTTTAAAACATTTAAACTGGTTTCTTAGATTTCTCAGAAGAAGAAAAAATTAAAATAAAAAGAATTTTTAATATTAATTTCATGTCAAATATCATAATTTGAATAATAAAACTTATCTATTCGAAAAAAAGAAAATAACAATAGTTGAATTGTCTAGTATGAACGTAGCTCAATATCCGGCAATAATTTAACATAGAAATATTTACCGGTGAAGCATCGATGATTGCTGCTTGCCAAAAAAGAATAACGAATAAGAACAAAACATTGAGGAATAAGGTTAATTTAAGGATTCCACCAAGCATTTTTCTATTTTTGATGAAGTTGGATAATCTAAAAAACAAATTATCAAAAAAAAAAAATAAACGAACAAGATGTAAAAAGGTATGATAATTTATTCGAGCCGCAAATCATGACAACTAATATATAAATATTGATGATAATGGAACAATACTCAAAAAAAAAAAAATTCCCTTTTCATCTTGTTAATATTGTGACACACGCTTAACTTGCATTTTTTATGTGCGTGTGTCTGTAGTCTAGTGTTTCCTATATCGTGATTGAGCATCATTTAGTTCTAAGCACTATTAAATAACAAATTGTCTTGTTTATGATCTAATGTAATAGACATTATCAATTCTATTGCGGTCTATTACTTTGCTTTTATCTATGATTTATTTCTGATATTGAGAACAAAAAAATAATATTTTTCTCACCTAAATTTTACTTCAGTTTTTTAAATTAATGACCTTAAATATTAAAGAAATATGTAAATGTTATATCTAACGTGTTTTTTTTTTCAACTATCTTTAAATACCTGATGTACGATAAAGACAAATGAGAAAGATATTTTCCGCTTAAATAACGATATGTAACTCACGCTTGTCAATTTTAATTAAAAGAATTTAACCAAAGATGCATGCGTGCATGTATCGCTTTTCTTTTAGTTTTTTTTTTTTTTTTTGTCTATAAAATGCATCTAACTCAATGAAATTACTTAAAGAATAAATCTCAAGAGAAATTCAAAATGTAGAAAATAAGATAAAGAAGGTGAAACATTACTATAATATATAGATAGAAAAGATTGTTATTTTTTCCTACTGAAAAGTAAATCTTACTGTCGATCGACGATAAAACAAAAAAAGAAAACCTAACAAAAATTCTATTGTTCTTTATGGTCCTTTTATATACTTTCTTTCTTGATCAACAATAATGTCGTAGTTATTTCTCTTCATTTAACGTGATGATCATATGGCAAAACTTGTAACAAAAAAAGTATACTCATAAAACAAACTTTTCTATGGTTCTATTAACAATAAAAAAGAAGAAAACTCGACTTGATTGATTGTTGACGAGGCAAAAAGAAAGGCAAAATGAAGTTTTCTTATATTTCTTTTAAGTATTTTAGTATGATTAAAGAATTAATATATCGATAAAAAATGTAAAAAAAATAAGTTATAATAGAAATCAATTAACTAATGCATTTTACACCTCAAAATACAATCGTTTGAATTTCCGGTTTTATTATATTGAAAAAATTGAATAAATTTCTATAAAGAATTTTTAATTAAATGAAAAGTTATTAACAATTATATTACTAAATATATCTTGCATGCATTAGAAATTCAATCTTTCTCTTCTTCAACAAGATACATTTTGATTGGTATCATATTAATTAAAAATTTATAAAATTTTCTGTTAAAATACAAAGAAAAAAAAAAAGACAAGACGATTTTTTTCAAAGAATTAATGATTACGCATGATCATATAAAACAAAATGTCATAAAACTTGTCAAATGTATCATCATTCCATTTCCGTCCTCTATTCAGGTCATTCAAAATTGATTCGTTTACAGATATATCTTCGAAGCGTAAACAATTATGAAACAGCACCTATACAGCTATAAACGAAGCATATTTTATCCATAATCTTGGACACAGTAAGACAGCACGTGTACGACTTTCTGAAACAACATGAATTCGATTTTTTTTCTGTATCGTTTTACGATTGTTGAGTATTTCACGCTGCGTCTTGTTATGTACTTTGTTCTTGTTTTAATAGAACATATCAGTTAGTAAATAAGTAAAACGTCTTCGTAGTGAACCAGAACGTATCGTTGAATTTATAATGAGATATCGTATCATTATTTATTTTAATTTTTTCTAAGAAAAAACCGAAATAATTGTATACTTGCTTTTATTTAGAAGAATTTTAAATTTGAACACTCTGAAAATATCAAGAATAAACTTTATTCTAAAGTATTAATAGTTTGTCTCATTCGAGATTTTAAACATATGTCAGTGTGGTTTCTATTTGAAAAAAAATTCTATTTATTATATAATAAAATAGATAGAAAAAAGAAAGGTTATCTCTGTAATAGAACGTGTACGTTTTCTATTCAAATAAGAATTAAACGAATCTTATGACACTACTAACCATTTCAATTACATTTAACTATACAAGATTATAATGAAATATTTTTTCAGTATATGTATCTAATAAATTAGTTTAAATGATAAGAGAAGTTTCCAAATTTTATTTCTTGTATCTTTTATATCCAATTTATTATTTGAAATTGTTCAATCGATTTTGTTTTCTATATGCATAAAATTGTTTTATTGATAATTCTATTTAAATCTTGATTAATAATTTTAATAAATTTCATTTTCTTTTATTTATTATTAAAAAATAAAAATAAGTTAGATTTATTGCAGTTTAATATCTTCTTATTCTCGTTTTTTTTAAAAAACGAGATTCAATTGATTAAATTGAGCAAATAAAAAAAAACAAACTATTGTCAATGAAAGACTTTATAAAGATATATCGCTCATATTAATTACTTGTATTATCAGATGAATTATGTAAAGTTTTAAGCCATTTTAATGCTTCATATGAACGTTCATAACTTATTTCATGTTCACCATAAGCTGTATTCATAAATTCTGAAATAACATTTTCATGTTGAATTGTATCATTACGTATAATTTCATCTTTTATAGGATTATTTAATGAATGAAATAAAAATATTTTCCAAGTTAATTTACGTCGTGGATTATATAATATAAAATTATGAGTATTTAACCAATGATTTTTTTGTAATTGAAAAAAAATATAACGTGATGTTTCAGGATTTAATGTTGGAATTCTTTGATGAAATGTCGTATGTGTTAAACTTATTGGTTCAATAGGAAATGTTTTATATAAAATTCTTTGATCAGTAAATATTAGTTTAGAAAGACCAATACGTTCTTCAGAAGCAAATTCAATATCACGTAACATCTAAGAAAACAGAAAAATTTTAGACGACGCTGAAAACTATTCAAAAATTCACAGAAAGATGAAATGTTTTACAGATCTATAATTTGTTAACTTAGTTTTTATTTATTTATCATTGGATATTAAGATGAAGTATGATAATATTGTCCATTAATCGGTAAAACTAATCAAGATATATTGGTCTTTTGCTTCAGTGCTACTATACAGGCAATAGAGAGTAGTGATATTCAGTTTTCTTTGGTATTTACGATCGGAAAAGAAGTGGTCTTTGTTGATAAAGATCTCTAACAAATAACTAGTTATTATCTACTAGATAATTTCATAGATTGTTTTTTTACGATTATATGTGAAGAATATCTCCTGCGTAAAAGAATTTTGAACTCAAGTCCTTTAATTAAATTTTCCTTGACTTCAACAAAAAACGAGCAATAAATTAATTTTTCACGTGAATTCGTTCTTTATTATTTAATTAAAGACAAGAAAAAATATCAAATTTCAGTCTGTAATACAAATAAATATGTATTAATAGCAAAGATATGAAATTTTCCTAATGAATTATTAGCACGATGACGGAAGAAAAACTATGACAAGAATAGAATTAATGATGCTATGAAGAAGAAATAGACGAACATATAATTAATAGCCAATTATAGTAGAACTTCAAATGTTTGACTCCTAAAAGTTTAAACGAGATAACTGTTTCGAAAAATTGGCTAAAAATAGAATCTACTTCATATATAACTATAGTATAGGAGAAAACATTTATTATCAACTTCGTGATCATATCTTTGAAAGTTCTAGATCTTGATAATTACTCTAAAATGTCCTCAGGACGTAAAATTAATTTCCTCTTATATAGTTTATAATAAGAATCGGTCTAATTAATTTTCAAATATAATCAATTTTACATAGAAATATACATTATTCTTTCAAAGGTTTCTCCTACAGTTTTTAAAAAATATTTTCACATACATGTATCCAAGCTGTTGCTGGATAATTATTTGTTCTAACATAAGTATATAAGACTTCTGGAAGAATAATTGAAATATGTATAACTTGTCCAACAATTTGATAATGTTGATTAATAGCAAATATACTGGAAAATATTCCACCACTTGATGAACCCAATGTAAAACGTGGTAAAGATACTTTTAAAGAGGAAAAAATTTTTTTTTTAAATTAATCATAAAAAGAAAAGATTTTCATTTTACCAATTTGAGGAAATTGTTTATAGAAACCTTCAAGACCTTTGAGTACCATTTGTATATCATTATTTTCATAAATATCAACATTATGCGACCAACATTGATTAATTTTATCTGTTGCTTGAAATACTAAACAAATATAACCAAGATCTATAGCAGCACCAATAATACGTTGTCGTTCAGGAGTATGAAACCAATCATGAGCTGAATGTCTACAACTATGAAATATAAGTAATAAAGCTGATTCTTTTCTCTTGGTTGGAAATCGATATAATATTTCAATATTATTCGAATATATTTCGTTCTTATAATGTAATGTTTTAGGTTCAAGATAATTAAAATCACGATATATCATTTGATCGTCATAAGTTATAGACTGTTTTTTACCAGAAAAATCTCTCGGTTGGTAATTTTTAATTATTTCACTAAGTACTGGTTGAGATTGAACTTGATTTGATTTTTGTAGTAATGTTCCTATATAGTTCGATCTTGCGTAAAATACTACTAAAAAAACGATCAACGAAAAAATACATGAACTTGTTAAAAGTACAATATAATATCGATATTTCAAATGCAAATAGTATAGAAAAGACTGTTTACGTAGTCTTCGACGAAGCATTTTATATGAATTTAAATAATTTTTATTGTATGTTTTCTACAATTTATATATGTATTGATCATGTTATTGTCATGGATTCATTTGCTTTTTTATTAAATATTTTCCATGGTTCAGTGACAATATATGATGATCAATGTACGTGCTGGATAATTTAATACACCAATGTCAAATAAATAAGATGTCGACACATTCGTTTTAGGTAATAACTGGATAGACTTATGATGTTTATTTGTTGACTATTTGTCTCTTCCTATTTTTTATGGCATGACATTCATTGTTTAAAGTTAAATAATATTTCTATTTAGATATGTCGATGATTACAATTATTTTATTATCAATTTTTCGTTAATATATTTATCTATTAATATAATTTGGTTAATTTAAAGTATTTATTAATTTAAAAATGGGTGGACGTTTAACAACCCCACCATCCTCAACATCGTCATCATCGACAACAGCACATCGAAATACTGTTAATGGTTCAACAGCAAATATAACTCATTCACGATCACATTCAAATAATACAACTCATCATTCCCATCGTCATCGTTCAAGTAGTGGTCATCATAATTCACATGGATTATTTAATAATTATTCATCAAATCATAATCGACATCGTACGGCATCAGCCAATATTGATCCAATGTCACCAACAGCATTTAATTTTAATTTATTACGTTATGTTGGACTTGATCATGAATCGGATGATCCAAGTTCAGATGATGATTCTCCACAAGCTCGTCGACGTTTGCAACGTATTCTTATTGCACTTCGTGATGTTCCCTGTCCTGTATGTAATAAAACAATCCCAAGTGATTCATTTGATAAACATATTCTTCAATGTTTATCAAAACCACGTATAGATTATAATGGTTTGTTTTAATTATTAAATTAAAAATTGTTTTTTCTTTAAAAATTTTATTTATTATAGAAGATACATTGACTGAAAATAAAGGTGAATGTGTCATATGTCTTGATGATTTACTAGAAGGACAAAAAATTGCTCGATTACCATGTCTTTGTATTTATCATAAAAGGTAAATGTTTATTTTTAAAATAGAAAATCTATTTAGTTCTTAGGAAAATAGAAGTTATATATATCATAAAATGAAACTTTTGAAAATTTTTCCAAAAATTCATAAAAATAATCGAATATCTATTTAATAATAATTTACTAGTTAGAATAAAACTTTATTCATATATACAGTAGCTTGTTTGAGATTTAAGTTCAATGTGGTATAATCAACAAATTTGAATCCATCTTAGAAAAAGATTGAATAACTTGTTCCAACTAATGAGTATACAAATGGTAACATTGTCTTTTTATTATTCATTCTTTTCTAATTTAAAATATTAATGATTATACTTTTGACTAAGAATACCCTTCCGCCCCCATCTTTTCTGCACGTTTTGAGAATGACTCACCCGAAAATTTTGAAACTTTCAGATCTTGATGAGCGAAAATATGATTTTAGATAATTCCATTTTTCGTCTCCTTTCTTCGAGATACTGCGTCCAATCGAATTGAAGATTTTTTTTTTACAGATACTAGATAATATTTGAGTTGGATAAGTTTTTTTGATCTTCTTATATATTTTATTTTTCAAATAAAAGAATGCCAAAATACTAGAGACATCCTTCAAAACGCTTGTTTCTTTTTTTATTAAGATAAATTTTGTAAAAGCTACTAAAAGTCATTAAAGCAGTATTTTTTATTCGAGTAAAAAAGTATTCAATCAAAATAGTATCTAGTATATGTGAAAAAAGTTTTTACCTGAATTCACCGTACCGTGTAGGACAAATAGGGGTGGATAGGTACAGTTTTGTGTTAAAATTAGTATTCGAGCAAAACATGACAGGATGAAAAATTTGTGATTTTCACGTTTGGATAGGTGAAAAGATACTTTGAAGGGAGGTTATATTCACTATGATGTGTATTGACCTATTGAATAATTTCGTATTTAGTTCGATTATTCTCAAATAATAAAAATCGTTGAAAATTTCTTTAGTTGTATCGACAATTGGTTTCGTATCAATCGAACATGTCCTGAACATCCCGGCGATTAAATGTTTGTATCATCAGAATTATTATTTCTTTTTGATCTTTAAATTTCTTCATCTTTTTTTTTATCTAACATGTTTGTTGCGTGTGCATATACGAACGCGCATTGATTTCTCTATCTTTCTTTTCTTCTGTTTATTTATTTTTTTTTTTTTGTTCTTGAGCTATTTAGCGTTCAAAAACGCATTCATCATCATCATCATCATTTGTTTTTCGTTTGTTTGCTGTCATATAAAAACAAAAAGGACATAAAGAAAAACTCAAAATTAATTGATGCAAGCACGCGAACGAATTCATTCCGTCCGTGTGTGGAGGCATGTCTTCTTTTTTTTTTCTTTTTTTCTTTCCTTAATATTTCGATATTTACAGTGAAAAACAAACATCACAAAAGAGATATTTTGATTTTGTATAAATATGTCTTTCAAAATTTATTATCATCATTGCATCAATTGAGTTATATACATAAATGTGAAAATGAAAGTATTAAACATATAGAATGTCCCGATTTTTAAGATCGAATTATATATTTTTTTTGTTGCTTGAATCTTTCCACTGTACGTTAGTCTTTTTCATTCTTTTTCTTATTGGCGAATAAAACAAAACAATTTGCCAATGTTTGTATTTGATCATTTTCTTTTGTTCTTATTGTTGTTGTTGTTGTGTTGGTTCCCTTTATTATCATCAATATGTACCATATTGATCATTTTTCGCTTCTTCTTTTCTTTCAATATCATTATTTCTTTATTCGGCTTTTTTTACAAAAAAAACACAATAAACTCTTGCCGACCGACAAACGAATATGAAATAATGATGTGCCATTTTAGCTGTTACATAATGTTTTGTATTCTACATATAAAGTGTATACTTTCTGGTATAATAGAAATGATAAACATTTTTTATCTTGTAAGTATAAAAACTAAACATAATATAATTTATACTCATAATCTTGACTTTAACAATAATGTTTTACAATTGGAATTCTTTTCAGCAAGAATGTATTTAGTGTAATGTATCATTTAGTATCTAAATTCATATCATAGAAAGATACACAGCAATATTAGAAACGTGTTAATATATCACCATCATTTATTTATTCAATACTTTCATCTATAATCAGTATTTATTGATTAGCAAATAAATAAATTCTAATAAAGTATTAATAATTTCTTATTATTTAGTTTCATAGAAAATTCTCCAATGTATACAACAGATATAATTTCATCATTTACATTAAATACTTATTTATTTATTTCATTTGAACTTGATTTAATTATTTAATAATAATTTTTACTTTTATTTTTTTAAATAAAATATTAATTATTTAGATTATTTTGTTTTTAATTCAATTGATATGTTAAAAAAAATCACTCAGTAAACAAATATATGAAGTTCTATTTCATCATGTTATTGTAAGAATTTTATTTTTCATATTAACCCTTTGGCGGCGGGGCACGCATATATGCGTGTTGAAACTTTGCATATATTATCATGATTATAATATTATTTAAACTTCATTGAGAAGATTCCTCTCTTTTTTTCTTATATTGGTAACACTATTGCATCATCGTTTCGTATAGCTATGTGTGTATTATGTGCTCTCTCTTGTATTCTGACACGCCTACTTCTCATATTCTACCTCGCTCTAGTATATTCTGATGTACTGTTTTTCTTTTCTTTTTCAATGCGTTCTGTCGTATAAACGACACTGTGATTCTAAACAAGAAGCAACTTACATCTTTCAATATGTATTCTCACAAAACCAAAACAAATTCTTATTATTCTACACGTGTTTTTCCAAATAAGTAGTTTAATATTCATATGTATCACGTAAAACGTTTTGCCGAATATGGTAACGCTTACAAATAATGATGCACGTTAGCAGTGTGATGTTTGTGACCTCGGACTTTGTGTGATAGGTTGTTTTGAAGATTATCATACTCTGAAACATTTCTAAATACTTCTATATCACAATAAAATATGTTTCAGATATTTTTTTAAAAGAAAAACCATCTTAGTTTTTTCAAAAAAATCCCGGCGCCAAAGGGTTAAAATATTGGAAAATAAATTTTCTAATATATAGATTATTGAATATTCCATTGTTATTTTTTTTCAAATATTAATACAGTTCTTAATCTACGTAAGATTTATTTTCCTATAGGAATTGTATATGTATCTGGTTGTTAGTCTTGTTTTTTTTTCTTTTTGAGATATAAATTATATTGAAAAGATTTTGCATTATTTATTACATTTATAAATTTTTTATTTTATTTTTTATTAAAAATTAACATCTGATGCAATAAAAGTCGATCCTTAATTGTCTATCAAAATTGATTTGGTCTTTTAATAATGATGATTATTTATATAAATCTGCTTTATCAATTGAATAAAAAGTTTTTTTTTTTCTATTAATTTGAAAAGAAAAAAATTTTTATTTAATATTCTTTTATTTTATTTTTTTGTATAATAAATATGATAAATGAATTTATTCTTCATCATCAATATTATTATTATTTGTTGTTAATCTTGAACATTGATCTGATGCTTTTTCTTTTTTACTTTCAAGTTTCGCTATTCTTGAACCAAATTGTATAGCACGTTTAGGATATTTTGATGATTGTTCAAGAGATAAATAATGACAAGCTATATAACGAAGTAAATATTTTTCACCAATACCACGTGCTAAACGTAAATCAGCTTTATACCATATAGGTATTGTACGAAGATAATTAACTAATTGTTCATCAAGATATGGAAAACGAACTTCTTTACCTAAACTACTAATTACACTAAATACGAAAAGAAAAATAATGAATATGTATATAGATATAAAGATATTTAGTGTACCGATCATCACGTCCTAAATTTCGTTTTGATATTCGATTCATTTCCATATCAAGTTCAATTTCAAGTGCTTTCCATCCACCTGATCGAAATGTTGTACGATGTCTAGAATAACCAGCTAATTGTTCATCTGCGCCTAAACCGGATAATAAGACCTATTTTTATTAAAATAAATTATAAATCTATATAAATATACAACATCAATTATTCTTCATTACTTCTGCTGGACTTTCATATGGTGTATTATCATGATGAAGAATTCCATTACCACGAGCAGCAAACCAAAGTGCACTACCAATACTATCATCTAGTACTGTTGAACATGGATATATAACAGTTTTAATAATATTTTCACGATAATGTCGTAATTCATTTAAATCAATATCAATCTATGATATTTTTAAATAGAATTTAATTAATAATATAAGAATAAAATATTACTTTTATAAAATTCCATTGTCGTGCTGGATTGAGTTCTGTTAAAGCTTGTAAACCTATATATAAATAATTAATTATATTAATCAAGTTAAAAGGAGAAGTCACGATTCTATGAAATAATCGGATTAATTAAATCTCAAAGAGTTATTCATATAGGACTTATATTTTGATTTTTTGGCTAAAAAGAAAGGAACTATTAAAATCAAAATCGTTAAATACTAGCCGAGAGGCTGCTACTTTTGTTTAGACAACTTAAATAATTTTAACCTTGAATATATTTTCCACAGCTATTCATCGTATGCTATGGTTTACATTGGATACTGACGCAATAATTTCATCATATTCAACAAGTATTTCAAAAACAAATAATTGTTATACGGATTTTTTTTATATTTATTTATCGCTATAAAATTCGTTGAGTTTGCTTTTAATAACACGTGAAAATTTTTATAATCAAGAATTCTCTAATATATACTTAGAAAATTGAAAATATAAACAAGTCTTTGGCTTTTATAAGTAAAAACACTAAACTTTAAGCTTAAGAAGAAACATCCTCAGGTGCCACCTCCGTTTCGTCTATTTCCAAAAGATTCTTGTGGGGATCCCAGGTACGAAAAAATCGTATTTTTGTGTTTTGGTTTGAAACTCCGAGCATACAATGATTTCAACTAGACTAGCTTGTATGGAAAAATTTAGAAGTTTTGAGCAAAATCTCGTTGAAATCTTTGTATGCTCGAAGTTTCAGATCAAAATTCCAAAATACGATTTCTTCGTTCCTAAAGTCCTCTACAGAACTCTTTTGGAAATAGACATATCGGAAGGGGCGTCTCAGGATGTTCTTTCGTTAGTACATTATTCTTCTTTTATTTTTCAAAATAAAATTACCTGTTTGTCGATCTGCTGGTGGTGTTAATACATCTGAGAAAAAAGCAACATTAAGCAAATCAATTGGTTCATTAATAGGTAAAATTCGATCAGCTAATACAGCTAATACACTTGAATCAATACCACCGGAAAAAAGTATTGCTAATTTAGCATGTTGACATCCATTTAATGGACGAAGATTATTATCTGTTAATCGTTTACATTGACGACAAAGTGTAGGTATATTTAAAATACGTCGTTGTACAGCTGTTTGTAATTGATTAAGAAATGTTATTGATATATTTTGAAATATTGAACTAGATTCAAGTTCAGTTAATAAAACATCTGGTGGTTCAAAAGGAATATTATCAATTAATGTTTGTTTTACATATGGAATAGAATCAATTTTAAATGTATTATCATTTTCTAGTACTGTTAATTTATAAAGAACATTACAATCAAGTTCTATATATGACTAAAAATAATTTAAATAAATATATAATATTAAAAGAAAAAATTAATAAAAATCTCTATACTAGATGATTAAGTCGAACAGAACTAATAATCATTTTTATATTTGATTGAGAATCATTTGTTATTGAACACATTAAACTTCGTCGTCCTAATCGATCTCGTCCATAATATAAATTCTTGGTTTTTTTCTAAACTAAATAAAATGATAAATTACTAACTATAAAATATTATTAATTTAGATTGTTTTTTTTTAATACTTGAAAATAGATAAAAGCAAAACATCCTTCTAATCTTGATATTAAATTACAAATTTCAT
>JAJEKB010020337.1:0-13790 GCA_022393335.1 Macrotrachela quadricornifera | reverse complement strand
AAGAGAACGAGAACGAACGATGAGAAGGATATAAATTATGCGAAATGTTTGTGTATATGCGTGCGCGCGTTGATAGATTATATTTTCTATCTGACGATGACGATGAGAGTGCGGAAAACGCATGCATCACTGTTGCCGATCTACTTCGAATTGAGTCGTTTTCTTTTCTCGGTCTTTCTATCTTTTTCTCTTTTTTTTTTTCTAATGTCAAGAACTTTTTCGGTCTACATCATAGAACAAAGAAAAAACGATGGAGGGTATAAGATAGATAAATGGTTGGATGAATGTAACTGCAAGTAGTAAACATAAAAAACTAAAAGGAAAAACTGAGAAATATCTTCTTTATATTCTAATCAAAGCAAAGAGCATGAGAATAGTAGTACTTTAATATAAAAGACGACAAGTAAATTATAGTGCGTGTGCAAGAATAGAGACAACTGATTGAACAAGACTGAATAAAAAGAAGAAAGAAACATGTTTTTCCGCAAAATTTACGCGTCAAGGCAATAAATGCAAATGAATAATAAAGAGAAAGAGAGAAAAAAAAATCGTAGTTGTCATTCATCAAAATGGTTTGTTTGTAACGCTCATCATCTCTCCGAACTAAATGCAGGAAACATCGACATCAATGCATTGAATGATGATAAATATTTTCTCATAGAACTTTCACTCATTCACTCTCTCTCTCTCTTCACATTACTATTAAACTAACAAAGAATAATCTATCCTTCTCTTTCTTCTTTTTTTTTTCTTCAGAAAAAAAAATGTTAATTCTTTGTTGTTTAGTCAGCACGTTCACTGATTCGATTGAAAAACGGGGGTTGAAGGCAACACTAATACAAGACAAATCCAATCGTCTTCTTATTCTTTTCTAATACTATCTATATGCAAATGAATGACAAGTTTCTATAAAATTGTTTCCTTTGAGAAGTTCATCATCATCTACATACATTTAGTTTTTATCTGAAAAAATATTCATAATATATTCTAATGCAGGAAACTTAGTTTCAACAACAACTATATTACGATTTATATATAAATAAAAAAAAATTCGAATAAATCAACCATCTTCAATGACATATGCTAACCATTCATCCAACTATTAATGACTAAAACATGTCTGAATTACCATTATTAAGCAAACTCGAAAGACAATGAAGAATATCATCTTTCTTTCAAATAAAGTTACATCACTTATCAATATACTATTCTCTTGTGTATGACATGCTCATGATACTGATAAAACAATAGGACAATTGATAAAATAACTTTTGATAATGATAAAACAAAGGATTTTTATAGCATATAATATTAACAGAAATCATTGTGTTATTGACAATAGTAATGAATTTAGATCTAACTAGTACACCGAAAATACAAAAAAATAATTTTTATTTGAATATATAGATAAAATCAATTCGAAATTTAATAAATTGAACAATATTCTGACATGCTCTCTTAAAAAAAATACTAATGTAATCATCAATTTCATTATTTGTATTATATACATTTAAACAAAAAACTATTTTTCTCTTTCCTTTTTTTGTCGGGCTTTTCTAATGCTTCATGTAAAGATACTCAACAAGTTTTAACTTTTAATAAATGTGAATTTTAGTTTCTTTTTTTTTCTTACATGTAAACTTATGAAAATCAACAGTAATTTATTTATGTACATTGTTTTCAAAAACTTCCGTAATAAGCTTTTGATATGCTATCAAGTATTATTACTTTTTTTTAGCAGAATGACGATGATATTTTGTAAGGATAATTCAATAAGATTTTGAAATAAAATTATTAATTGATCAAAGAAAGAAAAAGTTTACATATATTTATTTTCTCATATTTTAAGAAATGTTTGTCAACTTCATCTTTATATTTACAAGAGTAAATATATTTAAGCAGAGAAGTATAGTATGGAAGGAGATAATGAACTTTTGTATTTAAAAGATTAAATTTGATTGGTAAATTTAAACCAATTAAATTTTTGTATTTTTTTTTGTAAATGATTCATTTTGCTCAGATGATGAATGATGTTCTGTATTTGATACTTAAACTAGAACAAATAAATATTAACGAATTCTTTCTTTTTTTTTTAAACTACCTATCAGTTCTTTGAGTACAATTATATTAAAAAAAAAGAAAGAGAAGATTCTGTTTATTCAAGGTAACGTGACGTTTTGTTTCTATTAACAAGTCTAGTCTGTTGTTGTTCAATAGTACTATATATATATATATATATTTGTAATCACCACCTGGTGTGTAGAGAGGTCGTACCATTAATCTCATCTTGAATATATTTTTTTCCTCTTTAGTCATTCGTCAAATAGAATAATATAGTAGACATTATTTCTATATTGACTTTTAACGAAAGAACAAAATGCAGTAACAAATAGATATTCTACATTCGCATTCTCATGACTAATATATGTTGCCATTTTCATATAAATTTTTGTTATTATTGATTTTAATAGATTTTAAAATTTAACTTTAGATATTTTTAAATATGGCTAGTTCTACTCGACCTCAACGAATATCTTGTCAATTTAGTTATATTCATGATCCACCTGGTATATTAAAAATTATAGAATTTGTAAGTAAATATTTATTTGTCTTTTTTATAAAAATAAAAAAAAAAATTTTTCTTATTGTTTATTTTAGCTTTGTGATGCAATTGCTTTAATATTAGGAGCAGCAGCACCAGCTATGACTTATAATGGTCATAAAGGTTTTTTTATATTTGTTTCTGCATTAGCTATTATAATAACAACAATTCTTTTTTTATTGGCTTTTTTAAATATACAAGCTTTTTGTATGCCAAGACATTGGCCTATGATTGTAAGTTATTTAATTATAAAATACAAAATTTTATATTTACATATCTATAAAAATTCAATATAGGAAATGATTTGGTGTGCATTTATTGCTTTACTTTATTTTATTGCAAGTATTATTGTTGCAACAATTGCAAAATATAATGGTGTTTATGGAGCTGCAGCAGTAAATAATTCTTAGAAATAAAAATAAATCAAATTTTTTATAATTATATTTTACAGTTTTTTGGTTTTGCTGCAATGATTACATATGTAGCAGATGCACTTTATCGTTTTCGATTACATCGGGCTGGTCCATCAGGTCGTCATACACAAACAACAATAACAACAACAACAGTAAAAACTACAACAATTAATCAACCACAGGCACATTATTAAAAAAGAACAAAATAAAAATCATAGAAGAAATGATCTGATTTTAATGAAAGTATTTTTAAGATTTACTAATGAGAATGGGGGTTTTTTTTAATCTTATTATATTCAATTTTTTTTTCGTGTTATATTTTAATGGAATTTTTTTCTATATGTGTTTTTTTCTAGTGAAGATAAATGTAATGATCTGAATTTCTAATATGAACTTGTATATAGATATTATATACATCAGAATATTTATCAATTTTTATTTGTCTTATTATTCGTTTTGTTTTTTGTGATTTCTTTTTTGGCATAGGGACAATGAATAAGAAATATTATTAAAATAATAATTATGATTTATTTCGATTAAGTATCATGGGAAGTTTGTATAACAGAATTTTTTAAAAATTTCAAGAATGTTTTATAGTTTACTTGAGATATGCGGTTTTCTTATACTGAAATAAAAAATAATGTTAGTTAATAACATAAGAAATTGATATAATTAGAAATCGTATCCTTCTTATTAAACATAGTATTTTATATAATTGATATTTGTAAGAAATATTACAAAGGTCATTATTGAAATGATTATTTGAATCTGTTTATTTGTATGTAGGTTTGTATTATTAATGAGATTTCTTTTTTTTTTAATCTATTATCGACTGTGATTTTTGTGTATGTTTTTTTAAATAAATCTTAGTGAGATAAAAATACATTTTTTCCTGTATATAACAAACATCTATTTATTACCAAATTAGCAAAAAAGATTGTTTTTCTTCGAGATACTTTCATAGACGTAATGACGTTTATCGTATGCGTTAGATTTACTATTTGACCGAAAGATATATTTTCTTGAGATATACATTAATTCTTAGCGGTTTGCATCCTAATGAGAAAAAAATAACGACAACAACAACAACAAGAAAAGTTTTTCTTGTATTTTCTTATTATTATAACGCATTTGTATTTTGCTATATAAAAAAGAGTAATCTTACAATATAAATAACTTCTGGAATATTTGTAATTAATAATTAACAAAATAATGTCGAACTCATATGAATTAAATTTTGTACCAATTGATTCACTTGGTTCTCTTGAATTTGGAAAACCATTTATTAATCAACCACGTGGTATAGCTTATCGTGCATCAGATTCATTATTATTTATAGCTGATTCAAAAAATGAACGTGTTGTTGCATTTACAGAAGATAATAAAGTAGCTAAAATAATAAGTCATTATGGAATGAAAAATGGTTTAGCTGTTATGAATAATGAACAAATTATAATGAGTGATGAATTACAAGTATTAATATTAAGTCATGATCTTCGTTTAATACGTACAATAGCTTGTGATGATATTGATGCTGGTTTAACAAATTATCAAGGTATTTGTGTAGATAAAAATGATTTAATTTATGTATGTGATCAAGCTAATCGACAAGTAAAAGTTTATGATCCAAAAAGTGGAAATAGTGTACGATTTTTTGGAACTAAAAGTATATTTAGTTCACTTGCTTATTGTATAGCAACAGATGAAAATATTTATGTAACAGATCCACAAGGTTATATTTATTTATTTATAAATATTTTATATATTATCTATATATATGTATATTAGGTTCATGTGTTCATAAATTTACACTTGATGGAACATATATTCAACGTTTTGGTAGTGAAACATCATCAAGTTTTCCTCAGGCACTTTCAAGTCCTCGTGGTATAACAGTATTTCCTGATACACATCATCTATTAATTGCAGATTCACATAATGATCGATTGGTACTTTTTGATGATAATGGACAATTTCAACAATTAATAACAAGTGGAATTGAGTATCCTGAATCATTAGCAGTTAATAAAAAAGGAAATATTTTTGTTGCTATGAATGATCGTATTGGTGTATTTACTCGACAAAAATAATATGACAAATGCGTTTTTCTTTCTTTTCTTATTTTTCTACTTTTTAAAGTGTATGATTTGATTTATGATTGAAATTTAATTATATATAAATACAATCCAGCATTATAAAAAACAATTTTCAATTTTTTACCTAAACTTAACAATTACGATTTAGAAAAAAAAGTCTTTAGTGCTTTAGTATGAAATGTAGTTTGGAAGATTGTTTGTTTAATCAGTTTTCTTGCAAATGTGATATGTATATTATTAATTTTTTAGTTATTAACTGGAAAATACCGTTCGAGATCCTCGGATTTAATAAAAGTTTATTCAATATTGTTGTTTATATTCATGTTGATGTCAACTTCTTTGTCTACTCTTTTGTATTTATTGGCCGCCTATGTATGATTTATAAATCCTTCTAATAAAGAGTTATCGTTAATAAGCATATATAATCATTGATCTGCTTATTTCTATTTGTGACTTCTATTAAGATGAAAATCATCATGATTACAATTATCTATATCATTGTTCAAATCAATCTTCGTCTTATTTCATAAAAGGGCAATTGATAACACTTAAATGTAATGCTATTAGCAAATGATAGCTGCTGTGTGCCAATGTATTAGAAACTGTTAAAAATATAATAAATACATGACACTGAATTAGAAAAATTGCGAATTGTAACTAGTCGTAGACTCAACAATTATCGTCGTAATACATGATATACATCTTTTTTTGTATAAAAAGAATGTGGAAGACTAAAAATCTTAAATTCTTATTCTGGATTTTACATAAAAGTATTGTAATAATTTACTCACATAATACAAAAAAAAGCTCGTTTTATTTATTTGAAATGAATGATGAAGAAATAGTATTGATCGATTCCTTAACATAAAATTATATAAATTAACTTTGATAAAACAAACTACTCGAATTTTATAATTTAGTCTTTTTTTGGTCGAATTGATTTGTTTATGTTGTTAATAATAATACTTTGGAAGTGAATATTCATGACAGTGATGATGAGTAGGTGAGAAACGTGAAGAAACAGTTGCTGAATATTCATGTCGATAAACTGGACCATCGTTTCCATCATATGAAGGATCAGGAATTGGTTCTCGTTGTCGTCCGGCATTACTATTACCCATTTTGTAAATAGAAAATGTAATGTTTTACTTAATTTTAAACAAGAGAATGTCACTTGTTTCTATATATAGAGAATCTTATGTATTTTATTGATTTCGATAATTTATATCGATGCAACTGGCTCATTATTGGTGATTTGTCTGAATGATTTTAAAGTATTTTTCATGTGACATGACTTACATTCGCATTACTATGATTATCACAGTTAATTAAATCACGAGTTATTTTTTTAGTTAATAACGATTTATGTTTTTTTAGAGTATATGAAATAAACAAGAAATTAGTAAAACGAACAATTAAAATATTTCAATATCAATCAGTAAATATTTAGATTTTATTTAAAAGAAAACTCTTCGACAATTTTTATTCAATGAATCTGAAATCGATTCATCTACTAGTTGCAAAAAATCTGCATCATTGTTAAATAGCAAGGAAATTACTCGAACTTTGAAATTTTCTTTGAATCAAGTCTGATCCGTTATCCATACTATGAATAGATTTCAGAGCGTTGGCTTATTGCTATTAGTTCAATGCATTTTTAGATACAATGCTGTAGTTCTTTTCTTAAGAATACTAAGTTGGCAATTTCGATTTGAAACTTTACATTGCGATAGGTTTACTTAGGTCTGACCAAAAGTTCTGAGATTTTTAAAAAAACATATAAAGAAAAAGAGAAAGTTTGAGTTTTATTTCATTAAATGTTCGAAGTAGTCCCCATCATTATTTATACAAAAGTCCATCCTCTCTAACAGTTTGTCAAAAGTTTTTTTATATTCTTCTTCTGGAATATTTTTCATCACCTTGGATACTGCACGAGCTAATGATGTTTCATTTGGTTGATCAGTTAAGTTACGCTTGAGGTAGTCATTTAACCAATAATCACATGGTGCAAGGTCAGGTGAATATGGTGGATGCGGCATTATTTTGATACCTTCTTCTGTTAAATAATTAATAACATCAGAATGACGATGGGGTCCAGCATTGTCGTGAAGCAATTTTATACCTTTTGTACCTGCTGATTTTCTTTGTTTCCGTATTTCCTTGACAACAGGCTTGAGGCAATTTTCAATATAATAGTTGTGATCTATAGTCTTGCCTTCATCAACACCATGCACAAGAACAGGACCATTTGATTTAAAGAATATAGAAAATAAATTTTTTGGTTCAAATTTGCTTCGACGAACGACAGTAGTTGGTGGTTCACCTTCGCCAACCCAGCTTGCGTTTGTTGACTTGTGATGAATCTGCCTATGGTAAATCCACGTCTCATCACCTGTTATAATATCACATAATCGCCAAGAACCACCTTTAAATTTTGCCAAATTTTCACGACAAAGTCGAACTCGTTGTTGTTTTTGTTCATCAGTTAGTTGATGGGGCACCCAACGCGATGTAACTTTTTTCATCTTGAGACAGTCGTGGATTATTCGTTCTATTGTACCATGAGAGAGAGAAGTCTCAGCTATAATTTCATCATAAGTTGAATGGGGATCATTGCTGATAACTTGTCGAACTAGTTCAATATTTTCATCTGTAAGTTCGGATACTGGACGACCAGATCGAGGATCATCATTGACATCTTCTTTTCCTTCACGAAAACGTTTTGTCCATCTTGCAACTGTTGGATATGATGGAGCATTGGGTCCCAAAGCTGTTGCAAGTTCTTCATGAACTGTCTTTGGATCCACTTCCAAAATGGTTCGAATTTTTATATAATATCGGTTGAGTTCATTATCCATTTAAAAAAATTTTTTTTTGGTTCGAATTAAAGCTTATCTGAAAAATTACTATAACTAAGTCCAAAATAGATTTATTATATATATTATTATAGACAAGACATTCCACTATTTATCCATGTAAAAGTCTCTTGAATGTTAATTGGTTTATAAAATTGCCAATAACGTTCTCAGAACTTTTGGTCAGACCTAAGTATTATGCCAGTTTCAGATATGCCTATAGTGAAGGTATGCTTTTACATCACTCATATACATCGATAGATCACGTTATTTTTTATTTCAGAAGAAAAGCAAACAAAAAATATGAAACTTCAACAGTAAATTGTTCTCATTGAAATCTGTCCTTATACAAAGTTTTACGTTAAAATTCCATACTTAGTTCTTCTAATATTTCTAAAGTAAGAACTATGACATCAAATAGAAACTTCCATAATGTATAGAGTTCTAATTCAGAAATATGTTGTTAATTGAAGCAGTCTTCTCGTAAAATTATTTGGTTGTTAATCGTCGTTCTTTTCTCTCTCTCTATTAATTTGAATAAACTGTACATAAAAATTTCAACTTCATGCCTGTTTTTCAATGTTCTATTTCACTTCCTGAACATTGAAAATTTCTTTCTTTCTTTGTTTTCATCAATCAAACCACAAATGCGTATGTTAACAAAGAAATACAAAACACACATACACATACACACTACAAGAACCAAAATGAAAGAGAAAAAAAACGAAAATTGCACCGCCATAGTAAACAACATGAACAAGTTGTTGCTAACAATATGAGCATACTTGTGTAATATCGAAAGAAAAACCAAATAGAAAGATATAAAAAAGAAACGATAATACGATGGCTTACTGAATATCTTTCACTCACATCGAGTAATTGTATAGAAAAATATGTATTATAAATATTATCCTTAATATTTATGAGATAAAGAAAATTGTTCATGATGATCATGATGATGTTTTTTATTTTTTCGATATTGTCCATTAGTTATAATTGAAATTGGTGAACGTGAACGACTTCGACTATTGCTATCATTATTATGATGTTGTTGTTGTTGTTGTTGTTGTTGATGATATTTTTTCTTTTTGTTTAAATTAAATGTTAATGTTGTTGAAGGAACGGATTGTTCATCAATAGAATTTGATTGAGAAGAAGACGAGGAAGACGAAGAAGAAAAAGAAGGAACAAGAGATGATGAATCTTCAATTCGTTGTTTCTTTTTTATTGATTGTTCAATTTCAGATGAATTATTGTTATTATTATTATTATTATTATTATCATATGAATTTGATATTGATTTAAATCCATTAAGTGTTGGAGATGATGTTGTCGGTTTCACAATTGATTTTAATGATGATGAATTTGATTGTATACTTGATAATGAAGATGTTAAATATACTGAATCATTACTATTTTTTACTGTTGATAATAAACTTGATGTTGAATTTGATTTATTCACAGGTACAGAAGAAGATGATGATTTATTTTCTAATTCAACTGACTAAATAATCAATTTAAAATGATATATTATAATAAAGAGTGTCCCAAAAGTTCTGTTACAACATTTAAAATTATCGTTCTCACGTTTAATAAAAGCAAATTTCTTGAAACTTTTACTATAAATGAGAACCAATGGTAACATTGTCACGGACTTTCTCTAAGATTTTTCAGTAACGAAAATTCTTTTAGGAATATTTTTTCGGTGCTGCATTTATTCTTAACAGAGATATATATAAAGGTTAACTTAGTGTATCACGACTGAAACAACTCACAAAGTCACATCAACCATTTACTGAAGACAAAAAAGAATTTCGTTCATTTGCATTATATTTTAAGAAAAATGAATCCATCATGGGAAGTAAAAGATATAACAACATTTCTTCTTAAATCTGAAAATCCATCTTGTGGTATAACAACAAATTCTTAAAGGACTAAAGTTTGGAATATATTGAAGTAAAACCAAGTAAATGATTTGTCAAGATCAGGTGCACCTCATACAACAACAATAGTCGAATACGTCGAAACTACAAACGAAGCTATTCGCTTAAAAAAGAATGCATCTATCGAAAATGTTAATGCAAAACTTTGAGAACAAGGTTATAAAACATCAAAAAGCTCGATATGGAGGGTGAGGGTAAGCGTATCCTCACATCCTCAGCTGCGGGTGTGAGGCTACGTTTATCCTCATTCTCAATTATTGCGGGGCGATAAAAAAGAAGTACCCTCCAATTTGTATCGACGAATGATTAGAATGGAACAGACAAGAAGGTGATGATAGTCGTAAAAAAATATATTTTACTGGTGATAAATATGCAAAATTTATTCGAACTATTGTAGTACAAAATGCACCTGAAGAATTAGATAACTTACAAAATGTAATTTTTCAGGATGATCAAGATCGTAAACAAAGAATGAAGATATCCTTAAATGCTATTAAACATATTTTTATTAATTGAATTGAACCAATGGATTGTGATGCAAAACTGGCCGATGTTTGGAGTGCATTAAAAGAGTACACATATGAGGACGAGAATACAATCATATGTAAGAATTAAAAAAAGAATGGCAAAAATTTGATGTTTCTTTATGCCAACGAATGATGGATAAGATACCAACAAGATTAAAATTAGTAATCGATCAAGGTGGTAATCAAATACAGAACTATTGATAACTTGATTTCTTTTTTTTTTAAAAGTTGTATCGTTTTTAAAACAAATAACCTAGATGATAAGAAAAAGTTCATGACAATGTTACCATTGGTTCTCATTCATAGTAAAATTTATGGACCTGAAACTTTGCTTTTATTAAACATGAGAACTTCTGGGACACCCTTTATATAAAAACAAAACAAAATCTAATTACTTTATTTGATACAAATGGATATTTGGGTGTATGCATTACATTTGGTTCTTGTTTTACATTCGATAAACTTCCATTAGCATTCATTGGTATAATCGAAGATTTTGTATGTCCATTTACTAGACAAAATTTAATATGAATAAATACGAGATTAAAACCATATACTCGTAATATATTTTAGGATATGTCGACAGAATATTTGCAAAACTTAATGATGTGAACATCAGTGAATCTATGACTGAGTAATAGGTATGAACTCTTCAACTGTCTTGATATAAAGATAATAGAAAGTTTGTTCAACTAAAAAAAATATTTTTATAGATCATTTCTATTGATAGGTATCATTTATTTTGAATAGTAATGAAAATAAAGGATAAATGCTTGTTAAAAATTAGTTTGAACGATGATGAAGCAGAGATTTTTGTTATTTTTTGTAAGTTTCTTTGCAAAAATGCTAAAAGTTGTCGGATTTAACTTCACAAAATGAGATATTGAATTAGACTATAGGTTTTATAAAAATTTAAAAAAAAATCTCGATGAGTATATTACCATCATTTTTTACTCATACCCATAAGATAATCGAATATGAAACGTTTATAAAGTGATAATTTGTCAAAAATTCTATAGATTCTTGTGTGAGAAAACTGATTTTAGAAACATTTTCGACTAATGTCAAGCATCAAAATATTGAAATAGGGTTTACTATATACTATTCGACACATCTCAACAAAGCTCTGCAACATGAGATATTTATGTTTTCATTTCTGAATTGATCATCTTATCTAACAAAGTCGTTTAGATACTGTGATCAGAGCATTTTGACTACCATAAGTAAGTTTTAACTTTTTGTTATTTTTAATTCTTCCTTCTTTCAAAAGAAAAATAAAAATATGTTAAAACCTTACACATACTTTGTTTTGGAAGATTTGGAACGGGTATTTGACGTGGAATGAAAATCTTTGAATTTGTTGTTGTTTTTGTTATTGATTCTTTTTCATTTTTAATTAACTTTCCATTTTGATAAATAATTTTATTTGTTGTTGTTATACCATTTATAATATTATTAGTTGTTGTTATACCATTTATAATATTATTAGTTGATGATGATGATGATGATTCTGTTTCTTTAATATAACATAAAATATAAGCTCCATGTTGTTTTAATACTTGATCTAAATCACATTGTGTCATTGTTGTATCATCTGCTTTATACCATCGATTATTAGGTGAACGTACATATGAATAATAATGTCCAGAATGCATTGATGATCCAACATGTACTAAAACAGCATATAAACGATAATTTAATAATTGATCATTTGAATTTTCTTCACTCATATATGGTTTAACATTTAAATATTCTGGATAACGTACATGATGTGATAATTTATGTGAATTTTTTCCAAATTCAAAACGTTTTAAATTAATTAATAAAATTTTTGATGCTTTATGTAATGTATAACGTTTCATAGCTGGTACTAATTGTTTACATTTAATACAACGATATAAATTTTCACCTGATAATGTTTCACGACAAACAAATTGTTGTAATGATTGTCTTATATCAGATTGATTACGTACACTAATTATCCATGTATATTGTACTTCAAATGTATCTGATGTATAATGACAACGTGAACATATAACACGTGAACGTAAAACAAGACCAAATAAATCATGAAGAAATGTTTGAGAATGACATAATTGTTCATATGATGTACCTGATGATGGACGTAAACGTTCAGGTGGTTGAGATGAACGTAAACATGATTCAATAATTTTATCAATTAAACAAATTAAAAATTCACTTGCATCTTCTTGTCGACCATAACGAAATGTTTTTGATATATCTTTAATACGTCGTACAATATTATTTGGATTAGCTGGACTTATTGATGATGAATATGATTGTTTTGTATGAATTAATTTAACAATACGTTCAGCTTCACAAAATAAACAAAATTGTTTTTCTAATTTCATTCGACAATATTGATGATGAGAATTTGATAAAAACCATTGAACTAATGGAGGTGTATTTGCTAAACATTGTAATGATGCATTTATAAAACATGTATTACCAAGATTAATTAAACCTGAACCACGATCTTTTAATAATTCCCATTTCATCATTAATGATGAATCATTATTATTAGTTTTAGTATTAGTATTAGTATTATTTGTAGATTTATTTATTGATTGTTTAGTTGGTAATATATTTTTATTATCATTATTATTTGTAGATTCATTTATTGTTTGTTTAGTTGGTAATATATTATTATTATTTTCAGATGAAACAAGAATATTTAAATAACGTTTACGTAATTGTTCTAATGGATTTTTTTTATATGGTTTAAATAATAATTTTTGTGTTAGAATATTATGACGTTTATGTTCATTAGCAATATATTCATTGTTTAATGAATTTTTTAAAGAAGAAGATGATTTTGTATGTTTTGATAGACGCGAAGATAAAAAGCGTCCACAAACATCACCAATATCGGATTTAGACATAATCTAAAATAAATTAAATTAATTATAGTATATTATTAAATATTTAATTTATCTTTAATATACATGAAAATATTTCTTTCATTTTCTTTTTTACCTATTAATTTATCATGATATATGAAATGTTTAATTAATGATAATAATCAGGTTGACTATAAAAGAATAAAGCACGTGTTGAGAACGATAGTACACACGCATACACACAATAACAATACGTATAGCGTAGAATTAAAAACAAACAAAAAATTAAATACATACTGAAGTTAATAGAAATACTTATATTTTATTTTTTTTTTATCAATAAATATTGATGCTATGTAGTGAATAAAAATTAAATAAAATTGGTATTTCGAAAGAAAAAGTTAGCAATAAAAATTTTGATGCTATGATTCTACATTAGGTCGAAAAAACAATGACCCTGAAACTTTATAAACTATCTTTATAAAATTTAAAT
>JAJEKB010020333.1:0-24004 GCA_022393335.1 Macrotrachela quadricornifera | reverse complement strand
TCCTCTATAAACTTCTGTACCATACCATTTCAATTAGTTTGAATGTATATTTAATTTATATTCAGAAAAAATGAATAGATCTATCACTTTATTACTTTATTCAATTTTCAAATATTGAAAATAACGAAGTCCTGCACCTTTCAAAAATTTTTCTCGACTAATCTGATTCTTTTCTAATTTATCCCATAAACGACATAATGATTCTTCAGCTATTCGAATTTTTTTTCGTCGTTTTGGTGCTATACTTAGGATTGACCAAAAGTTCGTAGAACGGTTAAATGACCCTGTTGGATAAGGTAATCTATTCAGAAATAAAAATACTAAACATACCATGTTGTAGAACTTTTCGAGACGCGTCGAATGGTATATAGGAAATACTGTTTCTATAAGACTTTATACGAATTGGAGTTAACTTACTGATAGACGCCTACACACCCATATTCACGCCCTTATTCAAACATGATAGATTATTAAATATTGTGGTTCTCGGTATTGGTTAAAAACATTTATAAAGTATTGTTTCTTACATATAATTTGGTAGAGTTTTGACGGGTTATAATCTCATTTACGCAATATCTCAGTCATCTTGTCAGTGTGCGTATAAGTAGTTGTGGATGTAGATGTCTCTTCGTTTATCAGGAAGTTAACTCTAATTTGTATAAAGTCTTATAGAAATAGTATTTCCTATACACCATTCGACGCGTCTTGAAAAGTTCTACAACATGGTATATTTAGTATTTTTATTTCTGAATAGATTACCTTATCCTACAGGGTCATTTAACCGTTCTACGAACTTTTGGTCAACCCTAAGTATATATATATATATATATTTATTTATTTAAGCGCCTAATAATATTTTCATTTCAAAATAATATCTAATAACTATATAATGATAACAAGTACATCATGACATTTATTCAAAATTTAATCAAAACGCTTTTTCCACATAAAATTATAACTCATCATTTATCTGACTTAAAAGATCAATCATTAGATCAACATAATGAAACAAATGATATTTGCATAAGTATAGAAAAAGAAAATAAGTCTCGACAATATTGTTATCTTACGATTGAAGAACTAATAACATTATTTCAACATTGACCTATGTCATATCGAACTTTATATGAGTCCATTCCTCCACACAAGCGTGTTAAAACATATTGATTACGAATACTTCATTAGCAAAAATCTTGATATAGAAAATCATTATATTGGTCCTATATCTTGTCTTAAAATACTTTATTATTTTCTAAATATTCCAAATAATACTATTGATACATTGAAAACTTATACTAATAAGGTTTTAAAACAATTTTTAGTTTTACAAGCGTAAATGATCATGTTTATTTTTCAAAAAACAGCATACAATCTTTTTTATCACTCGCTCTCTTCAAAATAGAATTTTATTCATTAAATTTCATCTACTAGATTGGAAATAATAGTTTGATAGGAAGGTATCGCTAAAATTTCAAAAAGAGTAGATAATGAATTTTATATCAAATGAAAGACCATCAAAATGGAGTTTATTGATAAATAAATAGTAAGGATTATGAAAACTTTGAGAAATTCCATACTTTTTATGCATTGGAAAAATAAAATGTCATTAATTCAAAAATAGAGTAAAATCTTTTTCTTAGATATTTTAAAGTGATTTGATAAAGCTCGACGAATTCTACGGAGCAGTATACATGAAAAAAATTTTAATTAGAGGTGTTGTATAAGAAGTCCTTGAAAACTATTTAGATGATAAACTGAAAAAACGGGCATTTTTTACATTTGTTATAGGAAAAAAAATTATTTTTAATGATAAATTCAGCTGATTTCAATTAGTATCCTTCTGTAAGATACTTGAAGATATACTCATTCGATAGACTTTTTTACTCTGCATTTAATGAGTATACTTTGAAACATCAACAACAGTAAAACTAATCAAAAAAGCCTAATTTCATTGAAATTTCGAGTATTCTCCTTCCATATAAAAGATTTAACCTTTTTAAACATTTTTTATATTCCAAATATTTCTTTGAATTTTTTATCACAAAAAAGGGACTCAGAAAAGTTTTCATAAATACAGTTTTATAAAGGTCGTCTAGCTTTATCGAATCATATAAAAATACCTAAGAAAAAAATTTTACTCTATTTTTGAATGATTGACATTTTATTTTTCCAACGCATAAAAAGTATAAAACTTCTGAAAGCTTTCATAATTCTTAATATTTATTCATCAATAAACTCTATTTTTGACGAACTTTCATTTGATATGAAATTTCATTGTTTACTCTATTTGAAAATTTAGCAACACTATCCTATAAAATATTATTTCTAATCTAAAATTTTTTTTTTATTTCTAAATTAATCGATTGAATTTTATTGCTAGATCAACAAATGAAAAGATATCCTATCATTTTATACATTCGAAACCGTCAGTTTTATTTGAAAATACATCAACTCTTGGCATTTTTCTGAAAACTATTATTCATTTTCTACTATTATCAATTATTCAACATAAATGTACGATGTTTAATATCAATCCACCAATAGAACCATATACAACATCAAATTTAAGTCAAATCTTAGGTCCCTATGTTAATATATTACGGAAACATTGTACTTCATGTATATCACCAATTCCTTATGTGTCAATTGCTGATATTTCATATTTACTTGTGCGAAGTACAATAAATAAATGGACTACACCTATTGATATAAATGTTTATTCAAAAAACCAACAATTTCGTTTATTTAATAGTGTAAAATATTGAAAAAACAATCCTCTTATTCCTTCAATTATGTTTCCTTTTGATACTCCACCACAATATTCATGTAATGATATTCTTAGAAAATCCTTAATTACTTTAATTGAAAATCATCAAATACCACAAATTTATTTTCAAAATAAAAAATTTATGATTTCTTTTCCACTCAATTCTAATTCAACAGCTACAATATCACAAAATTTAATAAATATTAAATTAGTTAATGACCACATAGATCATTCATGTTTTCTTAATCTAGATACAAATACTAGTAGAAATCAAAATGTCTCTTCTTCATTACATGTAAATAATATTAATAAACGAGATTTATCTATACCTGACATTCAAATATTTAATACTTTTGTCGAACACATAATTACATCTGATCCAACTCATCAAGGCTATATACAATCATGCATTAGAGGAACTTACAATAAAAATGTATTATTTTTTAATATAGCAGGTCATTATAAATACTGTCCAAAGAAAAAAGATCATCATCGACATAACAATGTAGCTATCATGATAAATACTAAAAACTATACATATAGTATTCGATGTAAAGATGCTGAATGTAATAATACTATCTTGTCTTGGAAAAAAATAAAATAAACTATTTTCTTTTCATTCAAATAATATATATTCTATTTATGAATATACAAATCTTTTATTCGTTAAAAAATAATAAACTCCTAATTTACTTCTTACAATCTTTAATCATAAAGCACACTTATCTTTTATGCTTTTCTCTTATTCGCTTCAATCATTTCCTTTTTCTTGCTCTTCTATTTATACTTTTTAATGTATATTTACACATTTTTTTTGTAAAATTAAAGAGTTCAATATATTAGCTCATCAGTATTATGAATTTTCTAATTAGCAATAACAAATCAATTTCATCAATGGCGCGCTTGTCTTTCGTCTCGTAAACATAACTATTGATCTTTATATCAATAGTTTGTATATAAAAAAATATATTAAAAATTTAAAATGCAAAACTCGCATGTATACAATTGATGATTATCAATGAAAATTAGTAAGTTATATGATTTATAGTTAAGATAAGTTAATGATCACAAAATACCATTAAGACAAAGGAGTAATATAATACAGTACTAATATTCCATTTACTGAAATTACGTACCTTGTAAATTGCTTGATTCAATATATTGAATAACAAATCATCCAAGAAACAGTAGATGTGGAAATTCCATTATTAAACAAAACTAAAAAAATACGTAAACTATAGTTACACTTCAACGCACTTTTACAAACGTTTGACATGAAAACTAAACTTTTGACATAGATTAAGTGTTTTCTTCATTCATAACGCTCATTACGAACTATAGTTAAAATTCAATATACTTTTACAAACATTTGATATAGAAAATAAATCTTTGACATAGAATAGATATTTTTTATTTATAATGTTCATTACGAACTATAGTTAGAAATCAAACGACTTTCACAAACATTTGATATGGAAAGTAAATCTTTGACATAGAATAAGTGTTTTTTTATTTATAAAGCTGATTACGAACAATAGTTACATTCTAATAGATTTCTACGAACATTTGACACGAGAAATAAACCTTTGACATAAAATAATTTTTTTATTCAAATTTATAAAATTAATTACGAACTATAGTTAAAATTCAGTGCACTTTTACAAACATTTGATGAAGAAAATAAATCTTTGACATACAATAGATATTTTTTGTTTACAAGGTTCATTACGAACTATAGTTATAAATCAAGCTTACTTTTACCAACGTTTGATATGAAAACTAAATTTTTGACATAGATTAAGTGTTTTTTTATTCATATAGCTTATTACGAACTATAGTTAGAAATGAAGCCACTTTTACAAACCTTTGAGATGGAAAGTAAACCTTTGTCATAGAATAACTATTTTTGATTTTAACGTTCATTACGAACTACAGTTAATTTTTAATAGATTTTCACGAACCTTTGAGATGAAAAATAAACTTTTGACATAGTAAAATAAAAAAATTCTATTGTGATCATTACATTTATCTAACTTAATCATATAATTTATTATAACAGAAAATCTATTTGTAAATAAATGTTTACACGGCAGTAAATCCTACGGCAGTAAATCATGTAAACCTTTTTCTACATAGTAAAATTGACGTACGAGTAATTCAAACATAGATTAGAATATTTTCTTTTGATATTTTTACATGATTTGATAGAGTTCGTCGATCTCTACGAAACTATATATACTAAAAACTATTTGAAACATTTTTTCTGTGATCAAAAGTTTAAAAGAACTACTTGGAAAATCCTTAAAAATGTGAAATAGTTCATTTTTTTATGATAGAAAAATCATTGGATTTTTCAATAAAATTAACTCTTCGCGTTATTTTTATTGACGTAGCTGCTTTGGTATACAATCATTATGCGCAGTTTTTCACACGGCATCATATGAGCATATTTTGAAAGATGTATGGCAATAAAAATAACGCGAAGAGTTAATTTTATTGAAAAATCCAATGATTTTTCTATCATAAAAAAATGAACTATTTCACATTTTTAAGGATTTTCCAAGTAGTTCTTTTAAACTTTTGATCACAGAAAAAATGTTTCAAATAGTTTTTAGTATATATAGTTTCGTAGAGATCGACGAACTCTATCAAATCATGTAAAAATATCAAAAGAAAATATTCTAATCTATGTTTGAATTACTCGTACGTCAATTTTACTATGTAGAAAAAGCATACAATTTTGAAAAATTTCTGAAGCTCGACATTAAAAGCTTTTGATAACTCTTACCATTTAGTATCAGTGAATCTCGTTATTGAGGCGCTTTAATTTGGTGTTAAAATCGTTATGTATGCTATTTAAAAACGTAGTGTTACTTCCATGAAAAACTATTTTTATGCATCCTGTAGTTATAGTATAATTTCGACAACTAAGGCTAATCAAGACAACATGTTAGTGTATGAAGCAAATGGGCAAAATATTGAACAAATGCGTATTTGGCAATATAATCTGAAAATTCAAAAAGAACACGTGAAACGTATGTTGCTATTTGGTTCGAGAGAAGAAACAGGTGAAGAAAGTATAGTAGATCTATATTATCCTTTGAATATATTTTTATCTAAATAATAAATATGATCCAATTTAAGAAATAATTAATGACAAACAATTCTCTGAGTCATCTGTTCATGTACTCGATGATCATTTTATTGATTGTACGCAGTCAATCATAATGGAGGCACAACATACCATAAATGGATCACTATCGAACTTTATAGAAATTTGCAATCTTAATTATGAGCAAACAAAAATTTTTAAAAGCATTATAAGTCACATTGAAAGTACTATACTTTATCAAACTAGTAAAGATGTAAATCGTGCGAAGCCTGAACAGTTACTTATGTATATTGGTGTGTATATGGGCAATTCCACGAAAAATGGGACAAACCCCGCTATTATTCGACTTTAATTTTTCACAAAAATGATTTTTCTAAATAAGTTCTATTACTATAGATATATGTAAAAATGTCTGCTCTTTCAGATGCCACCTAATTAAAGTTAATTAATTAATTAAGAAGTAATTAAGAAGTAATTAGTGAATATCTCTCTAACAATATAAGAAAAAAATCTAAAACTTTTGGAATAGACTCTAGGGGACGGACTACATCTATGGTAAAATTTTCACCAAGATCGGACTCCAAAAATTTCCTTCATAAAAACTAACCTCCAGAGGTCCCATCAAACTCCGAAACAAAAATTTTTGCCCTATGATAATGTGAAGAGCCTGAAAAAGAATTTGTATCGTTTGAAATTATTTTTGACCTTTTTATTAAGTTTTAAGAACATTTTTTCGTTTGCACATTCGTACTCCGTCACGTCCCTAACGAAATTGTCACGTCCCTAACAAAAAGTAAATCAAAGTTTTCGCAAAATCTAGACGTGCTCAGAAGAAATTTGGGATAATTATTTTGTAGTCTTAGAAGTTGTCTATAGAACGTACTATTTAGTTTTCAAAAATACTGAATCAATTCAGAGCTTTTTCAAACCAAACTGTGTGAAGTGAAAGTTCATGTCCTTTTTTGAGTCACGTCCCTAACGCTATTTTTTAGTGATAACTCCTCTGAACAAGGATCTGTAAGGCTAATTTTTTCAGGGTATCTAAAGTAACTCAACATGCACTTAACATATAAAAATTAGCTCTAGGAAAGTTCAGTATTCCAAGATATACGCTTTCCAATTTTGCGCAGTCACGTCCCTAACAAATGGAATTGCCCATATATCAGTGACAATATACACCTCTTTATATGATATATAAATTTACATTTATGTCACACTAGGTGGAGCGGGTGGTTGTGGTAAATCTAGAGTGACTGAAGCTATATCTGCGTTCATGTCTTATCATAATCGAACACATACATTACGAAGTCTTGCACCATCATCTGCAGCTGCTGTAGGTATAGATGGTTTAACTATACAATCAATGCTACACGAAGGGCGTAACAAAACTTCTAACAGTTGTATTTTAACACAAACAGATATATCAGCTATAGAAAGTGAATGGCGACATATTGACTATTGTTTAATAGATGAAATTTCAATGGTTGTTTGTTATATGTTAGCTCGACTTCATAGAATAACCACAATAGCGAAACATACTGAACCAACAATTCCATTTGGTGATATTAATATGATATTTCTAGGTGATTTTGTACAATATCCACCAGTGCTCGATCGACCACTCTATTCAAATATATTATCACCGACTGATACTTTAGCTAATACTCTGAATAGTATCAACCAAACTCACAGACGACGTAATGTAACTGAACGTGATATACAATGCAAAGTTGGACGTGCACTTTGGCTGCAAGTTAATAAAGTATTCTTTTTGACAGAGCAGATGCGTAACAAAGATCCATCATTTATGGCTATGCAGGCAAGGTTAAGAACTGGACAGTGTACTGATGTGAGTTTTATGAGATAACTTTACATATAGATTTTCACATATATTCTAAGGATGATTACCATATGTTATGTAAACGTGTTGTTTCATCTGATAATAATGTTAAATCCTTAGGTGAATCACCATGGAATTCGGCACCAATGCTAGTATTTAGAAATGAGATCAGAACAAACATTAACAACTATTGTGTATTTGATGAAACTATTAAGTATAATCAATTACCAACGGTTGTTGTTGCGAATGATCGAGTGCGAAATCATGATATTGACAACACTGAACTTCGAAGTTTTCTACTTTCATTACCTGATAATAAAACAGAAGGTTTACCAGGATATCTACCAGTTGTAATGAATATGCCGGTTCTTATAACACATAATATTGCCACAGAACTACATATTTTAAATGGTTCAATTGGTCGATTGGTACGTTTAGTATATGAAAATAATGGTGAAGACTCTAATAATAATAATATTAAAAATGCTAAATTTCCAATAAATACTAAATATATTCAAAAACCATTATATGCTTTAGTAGAATTGCCAAAATGTAAACTTTCTTCACCTTTAGTAGATCTACAACCGACCGTGATACCTATTCTGCTTGAGCAAAAAACAATTAAAATCGATTTAAAATCGTTTGTCACTGCAACGCAAAAAAGATTATTAAATAATAAAACAAGCATAACTATTTGTCGAACTCAACTACCTATTATACCTGTTTACGCTATGACTACACATAAATGCCAAGGAAAAACATTGGCACGTGGTGTTATCGATTTAGTTTCTCCACCATATGCAAAATCTGATCTCGCCAATGTTTACGTACCAATATCACGTTTTACATCTGCTGATACAATGGCAATTTTGCGTCATTTTCCTCGATCAATATTAAACCAGAAACCACATCCTGATATGGTTATTGAGCTAGAACGTTTAAAAAATTTGTCTTACGATAATCAATAAATTAAATCAAATTTCGAATGTACTTAGATATTAGTTTCTTTCAAGAATGAATATAAAATTGATCGTGTTTATATATTTAAACAAACTTGAATATTGTCCAACAGTACAGTTCACCTAAAGAAAAGGATATAAAAAATCAAATAACTTGTATTATTGCTATTTAGAAAACCGAATATTGAGATCAATTTCTTCTATTTTACGATAAAATAACACACAGAACAATATTCTTTCAAAAGACTTATTGAGATATTCGATAACTAGTATAAATATTGTTAAATTCGAATTTTAAATTCTCTTATTAATTATTATTTGAATGCCCTATGGAATAGAGTTTTACATTATGATGTATAAGTGAAATCTTTCTGAATTTGTCTATGAAGCTAAACTTGAAAAAAATATTATTCTTTTATTTCAAGATCATATGTTAATTTAATTGTACTAATCAGAAGTAATATATTTTTCTGAATTTTATAATTAAATAATAACGAAGAAAATTGATGGTATTTTTTTCAAGTGTAATTGTCGAATATTTTTCTAATTATATAAAAAAATCTTAAGCATACAAAATAACAAATAGGAAATACTAATCTTCGCCAATACACTACGACGAAAATATTAATTATATGTATTATTTCATAAACGCAAAAAATCATATAAGATACTTTTTATTAATGAACATATTTTTGTGCTCAAATTCAGAATAAAACAAAAGAAATAAATTTTTGAGAATGTATATTAAATTATTTATTTATTTATTAAAATTAGTTGTAGACGTAGATTTACAATTATTAACATGTTTTCCTTTTTTTAAAGCACGTTTCAGTCGCCTATGACAATTACGTCGCGACTGAAACTTAACTACAGGTAATTTCGTACAATTGTCTGTAATTCGTACGACATTAATAATAGGCCAAGATTCTCTACAACGCTTTGAACAATAATATCGTTGCGATTGTTCAGTATATACGATAGAACTCAAACATTTTGAATTAATTTTTTGTGCTTCCAAAATATTAATTTGATTGCAACTGAAAATATTGTTTTCAGAGTGATTATAGGAAATAGATTGTTTATTATTTAATTCATTTGAATTTAGTATACTTATGGATGATTTCGATGATTTAGATATTATTGGAAGTTCATCAGAATTTGATGTCTGTACAAAAGACAGAAGTTATAGTATAATAATATTTGTAAAAAAAATTACTTTTTTTAGATGCTATTCTTAAATCGATCGGATAATTATTTTCGGACATATGATTTGATTGATTCAAAATTAGATTACCAATTTCATCTGTCGCCACATGTTGATTACCTTCTATACTGGTATTACTAACGACTCGACAAACAATTGATTGTTGATTGTCAAAATCAACAATTGATGGCACATATAAGAAATGCTTCGAACTAAGACGAATCAACATACTAACTTAAAAAGATAAAAATAGAATTTTATAAATCAATAATAAAATATTGAATATGAATAATGCGCGTATTTTAATCTTTCAATCTTTGAAAATTAATTTAATTTCTTTGCTTTATTTGTTTCCACTATAATTATTTTTCTACATCTCTTTCTGAATTCTTATATTGAACGATTTTGTATTTATCCTGTTTTTCTTTGTCTATTATATTAATTTTTGTTAGCTATCTGATATAATTGAATCGCAAATGAAACGGGGCAATTTCACAACATCAACTACCAATGAAGTAACGTCGATTAGTTTAGAAGGCTATGTTATTGGAGTTACAAACATTATAAAGAATGAAAACAATGCAAATTATCATTATACTTTGACAATAGAAGGTCATAATGGGTCTGTCATAACAGTAATGCGTTATTTGAGTTCAAATACAGTTTGTCGTTTACATACACAATTACAAACATTATTTAATAATCAACATGGAATTGAATTATTACATCTCAAATCAACTGGATCTGCATACACAATAACAAATGAAACTCGATTAACTGAAAAAAAATTAACATTTGAACCACAATGGTGCAACAGTCAAGATATACTATTGTTAAAGTCATTAGCTGAAGAAAGAATATGTGCTGTGCAATGTAAAATTATTCATGTTAATCGAGCTGAATCATTCATAGTTACGTCTGGATTTAAACGAACTCAAAAGTTACGCAAGGAAGTTAGTGTTGGAGATAGAAGTGAAGCAATGGTTTTAAATATATATGAGATTCATTTTAATTCAATAACACCAGGTCGTTCTTATAAAATAAGTGCAGTAAAAACACGTTTATTCAAGGATATTGTATCATTGGCAACAATCACAGAAACTAAGTAAGTTCTAATATGTATCATTAGTACTAAACATAACACGCATTTACAAAAATAAAACATCTTTTGTTTTTGCATTTTCCTTTTTGATACTTCAAGTTAAATAAGATGAAGGAGGTGATACATGTACAAGCCTATATTCTTTTTTAGTCTTAATATATATGAGTACAAAAGCAGTTAGTATAGATATCGCATAAGCGATATGATTATAGCTGTTCTAAAAAAGATTCATTTTTTAATGGTACTTTTCTAGCTTTATTAATTAATCTTTAGTCTAATTGTCTTTGCGATACATAAACATGAAAGTAAGTCGCTAAGAATGAATAATTTTATTTAAAAATATTTCACAATATAGACTAAAATAAAAAGAAATTAATTAAATAATACGAAATGTATGCTGAAACAGAATACACTCATGAAACAACAAAAACCATATTCACATAAGAGCTATTACTGACTTTCAGTTTAATATTATTATGAACTGTTTGGTAGTTTATTACTCTTCGACAAAAGTGAACTCAAACAAAAAATTATTTCATGAGTGATCTTTTCGTTTGCATGTAATTAGTTAAGTTTGATGATGAATATTGCTCCACACGATTTAACTAAACTGAATTTTGTTGTCTATATAAAATCAAAACTCTACAATGATCCTCATACTTCGTTTCAGTAATTCTCAAGGTTTGTATGTAGCATAGAATAAATTCTGAGTTCAAACTGAAAGAGATGCTAAAAAAACAAATTATTACAGTTCATCACTTTATCGAAAAGAGATATAGAGTAGAGATTTTTTAATAATAGTAATAAAGTACAATTAGTTTCAAATAATTCGTAGGTGAACTTAAACTGTCAACAATGAGAAATTCGGCTTAACAATTTTATACCACAATTCTATTTTTTTCATTACATCATCAAACTTTTAGAAGAAGGTTAGAAATAGTAAAATTTGTTTTGTTCTTGAATATTTCATATTTAATTAATTTCTTTCTATTTATTATTGTTGTCAGATTAAAATCATTTATTGGATTAGCAAATATAAGACCTCGAGAAGGGTTAAAACTCATTTGACAATAAAATGACTTTGATACATATAAGATATTTTAAAAAAATCGTACCATTACTGCAAAAATTATTTTTTAACTTACATTTGCAAGTTGTTTTTGTATTGAACACTGTCTATAATTCAATAGTATGTTGTGAGAAAAATATATAAATTTAATCAAATTAGGTTTATGTGAAACATTTTTATGATTCAGTATTAAATTTTTGCTTTTATAGATTTGAAATTATTCCAGATTTAATTGATATATCATATGATAGTTCGTCATTAGCAGCATCATTGAAAAAAATTGATGGTAAAATTATTCGAATTGAACCAGACTTATGTTGCAATAATGACAACAAAATTACGTCTTCTTACATGATTATAATAGAAACATCACCAACTGAAGAATATACATTATTTTTGTCACGTGAATGTCTGTTAAAGTGTCTCAATATATCAAATAATTCTTGTAATATCACTGAAATTATGTAATCTAATTTAATTGAACAACAACAGCTTATTTTTTCAAATGTTCGATGTTTATATGAAATTAGTTCAGGGATAATAAGTCAGATTGAACGACAAGATTCAATTGAAATTAGTAAGATGTTAATTTTTGCTTTCATTACATAAGATATACTATTGCTTTTTCGATATATTCATACTGAATAACAAAAAGTGGTTCTTATCAGATACATGCTGATTTACTAGTCTTTTAAATACATTTTTTAAAACACAAAGTAACAGAAGTAATGAAATTTATAGCATAGAAGTTTACACTCGCCTTATTGTTGCTTTTTCCACGAATGTAACACAGATCTGTGCGATATCGAATCATTCATTATGACTGATGATAGATATTTCAAAAGCAATCAATTATAGGTCGTAAAATACATAGCAAAGTAGATAAGATCTGTTGCACGCATTTAAAAATCAATAAAAAAGGACGCATTAATTTATCCATGAACTAAACCAATCTTGATAAATATTGATTTTAATTTAACTGAAGCTGTTCAGCGAAAGATAGCTTTGACTTTATACACAGTTGAGTTCAATCTATTTCTTGGCAATGTTTTATAATTACTAATAGGCAGCATTTCCAGTTGCTTATTTTTACGTCACAAAGTTTAAGTATACAGCTATATTTTTATATCTATTTTGTCGGATTTTGTTTTTTCTTTTTTTTTTCTGACGATTTCTATAAAATTGCATTTTAATGTCATATTTTTTAAATATTATTAGCATATAGATAAATGATGTTTTTTCAGACAAAAAAAATACGAAAATTACTGAAAATATTCCATATTGCACATCAGAAATCAACGATGATAAATTGGCAGCCAACAACTGTACAGAAACGCCGGAACTTAACGACAGGATCAATGTAACGCAAGATATTTTACATGATGGATGCGATATTTAATAACTGATCGAAATATTTGTACAAAAGACTACAATGTAAAAGAGTTATCTCATTGTTTTTTTAATAATCGTAAAATATATATATATTTAGTCAAAAAAAAGCAATAAATAAATGCGGAAACCTCGGATTTACATCCGAGAGTTATGTGTACTTCAAAAAGCGAAAACGGACATCTAGTATTTTTCGTTCTTATTTTGTCCTAGGTATTTTATATCATTCACAACAAAACTAAAACGAATACGCTGCTGAAGATATAACTCATAAAGACTGCTGCTAAGGAATGAATGACTGAAAGTAAACGAGTTTATGATGATTAGTAAGCCATTACAGCTGCACTAATCCTTGTGAAAAAAATTAATATAATTATTTTGTTTAAAAACGAAGTAAACCTCCTGAATCAACTTAAAAATGATCATCAGCAAATCTAATTTAGAATTTATCATTTATATATGAAATTATTTCCGTTATTAAAATCCCAATCATTAATTTGTTTTTTTATTTTTTTAGATTTCTATTATTTTCAATCAAATAAAAAAAATAAAAATCGAATTTTTTGTTTAAACAAAGGAAATAAAAATCGAATCTTTGTTCAAATAAACGAAATAAAAACCGAATCTTTATTCAAATAAAGGAAATAAAATCGAATTTTTTGTTCAAATAAAGGAAATAAACAATAAACTTTTTGTTCAAATAAAAGAACTAAAAGTTGAACTTTTATTATTCAAAAAAGATTATCAAGTTGTTGATTCTCTAAAGTTTCTTACTTAGAATCGAGTATATATATCTTCACCAAGTTTTAACGAAGATTTATCTCGAAAGAAACTTTTGGATTTATTTATCTCACTAAGTTTAGAGATAAACGCGTGTCTCACTAAGTAGAGACCGGACTCGTTATATACACGTGTCTCACTAAGTAGAAGACGTACACGGTACACACACGTGTTTAGTCTGAGTGAGAAGCTGCTCTCATCAAGATTTTAACGACTAATTTAGTCGTATTCTATTTCATTATCTACGACCCGAAAAAAATCAGTCACTTCAAAAGTACTTTTTGAGCTAGTTTGAAGAAATGCCAAAGCTTAAAAAAAGATCTATATCTCAAAGAAATGCTGAGAGGACAAGAAGAATGAGAGAAAGAAGAACTGATGATAAAGTTCGTTTGTTAGACAATAGAAGACGAGCAAATTCTCTTAAAATTGAACGGCAAAATCACGAATTCAAAACTAAGGAAAATGAAAGAAGAGCCGAAGCTCATAAAATTGAACGTCACAATGATGAATTCAAAGCAGAAGATAATAAAAGAAGAGCCGAAGCTTTGAAAATTAAACGACAAAATGATGAATTCAAAACAGAAGATAATAAAAGAAGAGCCGAAGCTCTTAAACTTGCACGACAAGATGATGAATTCAAAGAAGAAGAGAGAAGAAGAAATGCATTAAGAATACGCAATAATAGAGATAAATACAAAAGTAATTTTAATGCCATGAAATCAAATTATGAATCAAAAATAAAAGAAGGACCTACTCATATTTGTAGTTGTTGTGGTGGTTTATGGTTTGAGTATTCAATCAGAGAATATACAGTTGAGATGTTAACAAACAAAGGATTAAAAGCAGAATTTATCGATACAGTTTGTTATCTAAAACATGCCATCATTAAATTATGTGTCACTTGTAGAAAGGACATCATGTCGAATAAAGTACCTAATCTCGGTCTATCTAATGGTTTAGCATTCTATGAAGTACCGGATTGTTTGAAAATCTTGACTGAATTAGAAGAGAGATTGATATCGCCAAGAATTCCTTTTATGGCTATTCGAAGTTTAGGTTCTTGTAAACAATTCGGTCTCAAGGGTAACCTTGTAAATGTTCCCATGAATGTTGATACGAATGTTTCAGTATTACCTAGAAGTTTCAGTGATACTTATACGATTCAATTGAAACTCATGAGACAAATGAAAAATAAAAATGCTTTTATGTATGAAACAATTCGACCAAAAGTTGTGCATACTGCTGTAAAATATTTGGTTGAGCAAGAGTTGTATAAGGACGAAGGCATTGTGATATCTCATGAATGGCTGAAAGAATATTCCAACGAAAGAGAGAATTTTATCATCGACGATGAAGATAAGAAGTTGGATGAAAATGAAAATATCGGCAAAGATTTCGATGACGAGGATAAATGGACTGAATGTGACGATAAACCAGTCAATCCAAGTACTAGTGAAACACTGTTAAATGACGAGATTGGTGATCAGAATGATATCGGTATCAAATTTGCTCCAGGAGAGAACAACAGACCGATATCGATTTTAATGGATTTAAAAGTCGATGAATTAACATTTCCGAAAATTTATTGTGGCAAGCAAAGAAAAATCAAAGCGAATGTTAAATTAACTTATGCTAAGATTGCCAAATCAGAATTAAGAATGTTCGATCGAAGATGTGGCAGAATATCGAAACTGTTTTTTACTTATAAGAAACTACAGACTAGAAAGTTCTTCGATGCTATTTCAATAAATTTGAGAAAGACAAAAAATACAAAAAACATAACTGTTGCACAAATGCTCAATCGAGATTATGTCAATGGATTAATTCATAATGATGATGCTTTTACATTCTTAAGATGTGATCGATCTTCGCCAGCATTTTGGGAACTAAAGAAAAAGGAAGTTATGGCGATGATCAGACAGTTAGGATGTCCAACACTATTTCTAACACTATCAGCAGCAGAAACAAAATGGTCAGAACTAATTGTAATATTGACTCAAGTGTTGGAAAATAAAGTAATAACATTAGAAGAAGCAGAGAAAATGAGCTATGAGAAAAGATGTGATCTAATACGGCAAGATCCTGTAACATGTGTTCGTTATTTTGAACATAGATTAAAATGTTTATGGGAAATATTATCAGCTCCTTGTGGTCCATTTCAAGGCTATGAATTAGAAGACAAATATGTCAGAATTGAATTCCAAGTTCGTGGCTCACCACATATTCATGCTTTATTATGGTTAAAAAATGCTCCGAAATATGACAAAAATAATCCTGAATCAATTAAAAAATGTACAGAATTTATTGATAAACTGATTTCGGTTAATTCTAAGCCAACGGAATTTTCTGAAGAACTTATATGTTTGCAACGTCATAAACACTCACATACTTGTAAAAAACATGTAAACGGTTGTATAATTTGTCGTTTCGGTATTCCATATTTTCCGATGAGAAAAACGATGATTTTAGAGCCGTTTAGTGACGATGAAAAGTTAACTAAGAAAGAACGTGAAGAGATAAGTAAAAATAAACGGAATGTAATTCACGAACTTGACAAAATATCTAAGGATAAAGATAATTCATTAACTTTCGAAGAATTCTTGAAACATGTAAATATGAACGAAGAAGAATATATTAAAATGATTCGAGCTGATTTAAAGAAAGCGAAAGTATTCTTGAAACGTGCTCCAAATGAAATCAGAATCAATGCATATAATCCAATGATAATGTCATTACACAAAGCAAATATGGACATTCAGTTCATTCTTGATCCTTATGCATGCTCAATGTATTGTGTTGACTACATTAGCAAATCTGAAAATGGAATGTCTAAACTTTTAAGAGAAACATTGAATGAACTAAAAAAGGGCAATAACACAGTCAAAGAACGTCTTAGAGTTATTGCAAATAAATTTTTGAATTCGAGTGAAATTTCAGCACAAGAAGCTGTTTATCATATTTTAAGTATTCCACTTTCAATCAGCAGCAGAAGCACTGTATTTATTAATACGAATAGACCCGAAAATAGAATTTCTATGGTCAAATCAGATGAAGTTCTTCAGAAACTGGAGCTTGATTCAAAAGATGTTTTTGTTCAAGGCTTGATTGATATGTATATAAATAGACCTGACGAAATGAAAAATGTCTGTTTGGCTGATTTTGCTTCATTATATAATGTATCAAAGAAACAGACAAACAATGTTCAGATTACGGAAAATTCTGATGATGAAGATGTCATTGACAATGAAATTGATGAAAAAGTTGTTGTACTAAAAATGAAGAATGGAAAAGGTTGGATTAAGAAAAGAACAAAGAAAAAAATAATAAGATACAGAAACTTTAAGCTACATCAAGATCCTGAAAATTATTACAGAGAGCAGCTGATGCTATTTCTACCATGGAATAATGAGGAAGAGGATCTTATTTATATAAATCATGAAGAGACATTTGAATTAAATAAAGATTTGATTCGGCAAAAAAGATGTGAATATGTTCACCGTGAAGCCAATGAATTCGAAAAAGCTTTTGAAGAGCACACAGAAAGAGGAAATGAAGATGATATTGACGATACAAATATTGAATATGATCAAGATAAAAATGAGTTTCTTATTTATGAAACAGGAAATCATGAAGGCGATATCTTTGTTGAAATGGGAATAAATACTCGAACTGAAAAAGTCGAACATTTTAATGTTCCCAAAATGATACCAGATGCTGATTATCAGCGATTGATGCAAAGTCTCAATAATAATCAAAGAAAATACACTTTAAATGTGATGAATTTGATTAAAGACGGTGATAAGCAATTTTTCCATTTCATTAATGGAGGTGCAGGTGTTGGCAAAAGTACTTTGATCAAAGCAGTATATCAGTCGATACTGAGATTTTATAATTCTCTTCCAGGATCTAATCCAGAAACTATTCGTACTGCAATCTGTGCGCCAACTGGCAAAGCAGCAGCACTAATTGATGGAATGACGTTGCATTCATTTTTAAGTTTACCAGTTAATCAATGCAAACATAAGCTCGTTCAATTAAATAGCGATATTTCGAATAGAATAGGAGTGAAATTGAAAGACTTGCAATTATTAATAATAGACGAAATATCAATGGTTGGTTTTACAATGTTTCAGCACGTCGATGCACGTTTGCAGCAAATAATGAGGACAAAAAAGCCATTTGGTGGAATATCAGTCATGGTTTTAGGCGATTTTAATCAACTAAGACCAGTTGGTGATAAATACATATTCCAATTTAACAATTCATATAATGCTTTAGTAGATAATTCATTATGGTCACTTTTTGAATTGTTTGAATTGACAGAAATAATGAGACAAAAGGATGATAAAACTTTTGCCATTGCATTAAGTAATTTAGCTAAAGGAACAATGACAGCTGAAGATATTCATCTGTTAAAGTCAAGAATTGTTTCAACTGAAAATTTGGAAATTATAGGAGATGCAATAAGAGTATTTAGAAGTAATGCTGAAGTTGATGCATATAATACAAAAGTATTGGCCAGTCTTAATACTGAAGGTGCAACTGCCAATGCGTATGATTTTTGTGTTGGTGATGGACTTGCATCAATAAGAGAAAAAGTTCTAAATAACGTAAAGAATCTGAAAACAACTGAAACTTATGGCTTACCACTTCAAATCGATTTGAAAGTGGGCGCTAAGTATATGATGACAGTGAATTTGGATATTGAAGATGGATTGGTAAATGGTGCATGTGGACAGTTGATAATGATTGATTATGGAAAACTGCAGAAGACCAATGAAACAGTACCATGTAGGCTATGGATTAAATTTAATGAAGAGAAAACTGGAAGAAAAGCGAGAGCTAACTTCCATAATGTAATGCGAAATAGAAATATTGATCCAAGTCTCACGCCAATTGAACCAGTAACACGGCAAATAAACACACGGTCAACAAATTTCAAAGTAGAACGGAATCAGTTTCCTCTAGTTCCTTCTGAAGCCATGACTATATATAAAAGTCAAGGTGGTACTTATGAAAAAGTCGTTGTCAATCTAAAGAAAGGAATGACAAGATCTGAATTATACGTCGCCTGTAGTCGTACAACAAAAGGAAATGGTTTATATTTAATTGGCGAGTTTGTTCCACCAAAACCACCTGAACGTAATGATGCAGTGGCGATGATGTTTAAAAATATGAGATCAGAGCGAATGCTGAAATTTTCACTTGAATTTCCTGAAGATTCTCAAGAAGAAAGATTTTTCGTGATGTTTCATAATGTACAATCATTGAATAAACATATTTTAGATGTCAGATCTGACAAAACATTTTTGTCTGCTTCTATGATAAGTCTTGTTGAAACATGGACAAAACCTACTGATTCTTTGGAAATTGAAGGTTTTAAAATAATTTACAGACGTGATTGTAATGATACACGAAAACCATTCGGTCAAATCACATACTTAAAAGATGATTTGAAGTATGAAAATATCACCGAAAGATGTGAATATTTAGGCAAAGACCATATTGAATATTGTTCAATAAAAATTGATGATATTTGTATTATTTCCGTTTACAACTCACCAAATTCATCATATAATGTCTTAAAGCGACATATTAAAGAAGTTATCACCATTTCGAAACAATTTTGTGAAAATATAATTGTTGTTGGTGATTTCAATATAGATTTGAAGATCAAAACCAATCACAAATTTATTGAATACATGGAATCATTCGGACTTATTTTAATAAATAAATTAAATAAAAGTTCGACTAATGCTAAAACACAGATTGACTATTGCTTCACGAATATGAATGGCTTGAAATCTGATTATTTTGAAAGTCTTACAAGTTTCCATAAACCGATATGGATAAGAAAACATAAAGATTTGACTAAATTTCGTGTCGATGCAATCGAAGATATTCATACAAATATACTTTTTGATATCGAAAATGTTTCAGATGATAATCAATCTGACACGATGGAAGCCGACGAGAAATTCGTTTTTGAACGTCATGAAACAGTCGATATAAACGAACAAATTGACTTCGATATGTCTTTTTATTTGGAAGATCTCAAAGTTGATGACCCATCTGATATGATGGAAATTGAAGAAGAAGCGTCTTCGGAAAACTATGAAATCATTGATTCACAGTCAAGGAGGATTCTGAATCACTTTCTTCTTGCACTTGATTTTGATGATACTATAGAGGCTAATCAAATTTCAAGTCAAGCTCAAATAATCGATGATTTAATTAAAAAGGCACCTTTTATAACTGTGCACAATAAAGACCGGTCTGTGCGATTAAAATCGAAAACAGAATATTCTGTTCAAGCATTTGATTCAATTTATGCTAGAACTCGTACAAGTGCAGATGGCAATTGTCTATATAGCTCTCTTTCGATAATAAACATTGGGTCTGAAAAACTAACACATTCGATGAGATTGCTAGCAATGAATGCCATGATCAATAATAGGGATTATTTCCAAATACTTTGTACACTATTGAACTCTTCATTTGAAGAACAGTTGAAAAAAACTGCTATGAATACAATATGGGGTGGAGAAGTTCAAATTCAAGCGCTTTCGATAGCTCTATCTCATCCTATCTATTCATATATGCAATTTAACAACAGTCCAGAAAATAGACATTACATTCCATTAGATATTAGTTTACAGGAATTAATCGATCGATTTAATAATGGAACAGCAGGTGGTCATGTAATATATACAGGATACAAATCCGATATGAACAAATTAGGATTTTGTGTTTATTACAACGGTACTCATTATGATGCTCTTTTGCCTTTTCAAGATAATCCTCAACAATTTGTACCACACTTTGACATAATCAATATGAGTTTATAAGAAGAAACATAGTTCAATAAAAAGAAAGAAGTTTTCATTTATGCGAATGAACAAAGCTTCCGGAACTAACTCCTCGCCGCGTCCTACGGGACAAAAAGAGGGCATCCGCAGGGCCTAAGGGGCAGTTCCTTAGTGCGCTCAAGGATGAATATTTTTGGACAGCTTGATGAAAATCAATAGGCCGTCAGTTTAATTTTTTGAATTACACATAACATTCCGATTTGACTTCGAGATTGCCACATTTATTTATTGAATGTATTTAATCATACAACTACTTTGATATGAACATCTACTTCATCACTAAGGCATACTTATGTAACTAAAAGAAATCTCTTAGTAAATTATCAATAGCCTTAATTTATCCAACAATAAAAAGTTCTAACATCAGTGTCAGTATATGTGAGTTTTTTCAGTTTTCGGACAGTGTAATGTTGAGAAAACCTCAAACACACCATATTTACCCCCATCATTATTTAAAGCTCTTGATAAATTTTATCTACTCCAAAAAATCTAGCTACGAGGAGTTATTTTTAAATGAATTTGTGTTTGCATCTAGCGGGATTACGATCGTAAGCAACCTCATCAATCTATAAGAGATATATCAGAGATTCAGACATCAGTATTAGGATAATAGCTCACCAATATTAATAGCTATCGAGTTCGACTTTTTATCATTCGATAGTCCTTTTTACTAGCTACAAAACCAGGCATCTGGAAAACCCCCAAATCACTAGTCATTTGAGACATATTTAGGCAATTTGCTTTCTGGATACAGTTTTTGTGTATTTTGAGGCTTTTTCAGGCAATTTTTGGTTAGAAAATTACGATTTAGTTCAAAACAAATATCATATTCGGAATCAGCGTTAAAAACTGAGCCGATTCATACATGTTTTAAATAATTCTGAGAAAAAAATTTTTTTTTTGAAAAAATCCCTGTACTCCCCCTCAGGGATGGATGATAACTTTTTCGATAGCTCAGTCATTTCTTGACGGATCTTTCTCATCTTCGAACTCGACCGAGATATTGATGAGACAATTCTGTGTACAAAATTTCAGCTGAATCGGATGTAATTGTGAAGAGCTATCGTGTATACGGACGGCCGGACGGACATACTGACCGATTCTATAGTGTACTCACTTTTTGAGTACACAAAAATCAGTGTAACTCACATTCTGAAAAGCGGGATGTTTTGAAAGTAAAGCTTGAATATCCGCTAGTTTAATTTTGTCAGGTAATTGCACACCTAAATCTTTACAAATCTCAACTAAACCTTTAGATTTCCCTTTATTTGGACCGTCTTGAAGATAACAATCAATAACTTGTCTTACACCATTTGCATCGATGTATTCTATGTTATCAACGGGACAGTAACCACCAATACCTTTACGAAAGTCCTGTAACGAATACGCTTTGGTAGTGTGGGTTCTTGCATTATCCACGATGATTTCTATCTGATGATCCTTATATGCTTCTTTGAATTCCAGCATTTGAAAGAGCCGTTCAAACTGACTTAAAATTGTACCGTTATCAAAATAAGCATCCGTGCCGATACTGATACTAGCGGTTGCTGTTCGATTAATATAGTTGATACAGCTATCTTCAGTTAATGTTTTGTATTTTCCAATAGCCTATTTCCATTCGTGTTCGTTAAGTTCAAAAAAAGGTCCACTAGAGTGCTCCACGAGAAAATCAGAGACCATATGACTTCGACCACGTCCTTTCGAGAAAACGGTATATTTTCTTTGAAAAACCATCGTTTTGGACTAACTTCACCACTTCTGAAGGTTGATTCATCGTGAACTTGTGAAAATAAATAAGAAAGAGAGTAAAATAATCACTACATCAGAAAAAATTGGGTGAGTGCACTTACATATAAGTATTCTAGGGGGATATTGAGTCGGTTTATTCCACATTGGTTTTTCAGCATCCGTAATAGTGTGATAAAAATCTTTATGTGTTAAGAAATAATTAATAAACTCGTTCCGATGTTTCACAACGTCATCTCTTTCATGACCTTCAAAATACGGACGTTGCGAGTTTGCTTCAAATTTAGCTCCCCATCTGCGAAGATCCATACGACAACTTCTTTCCGATCTTACAGGTGTGCCAGTTGTTAGCTGAATTCCTTGCAATTCATGAAATCTTTCATTAACAAAATTGGCCAAATCCGCTGCCTTAAACTGTGCTGATTTTTGCGAACATTGTTGAGCTACGAATGCTTTCGCATCCGTTTCAATCTCGGGAAATATATCATAAAACGAATCAGTCTGTTTCCCACCACGGAAGTCCTCCGAAAACTCTTCATACTCTCCTTTGATAAATACTGTCGCCCATTTATTAGCTGTTTCTGCCGTCATCAGACCAATTTTCTTCAAATACTCGTCAATGTCCTCCCATTTAATATCGAAAAAACGTAATGACATATAGAGCAAAGTACTAATGCATTTCATGTCACAGTTGGACTTGCACATTTCAACCAGATCACCAATCTCCGTTGTCGAGCAGACGTCTTTGAAATTTACTTCTTTATCATCCAAATCCATACGATAATCATCATCAGAAGAGCTTCAGAAACCGACATCTTTGTATTTAACCAACGACGATTTGCTGCTTTGCGAGATTGACTTCTTCTTTTATTTCCTATAGGTATCGTGAATTAGGTTGGTGTACTGGTAAACTATATTATCTTAAAGAAAGACATAGAATATAATAAATCCTGACTTAGGTATGAATTTTCCAGTGAAGGTTTTCCAAAGACCCTTCCAAGATCCTTTGAAGATCTTGAAAAAATCTCGATTAAATTCACCATCACTTTTTACCTATATAAACAAGTTTTCACTCGATTTGAATCTAAAATGCGTATTTTATGCAAGAATGACGTGCCCGTTTTTTTATCATTCTCGTAAACACGTTTTTTCTCGACATAAGAAAGA
>JAJEKB010020331.1:370700-447270 GCA_022393335.1 Macrotrachela quadricornifera | reverse complement strand
CATATGACTCAGGAATCTCGGTCATATACAAATGAATCAGGAATTCCTTGAGTCATGAGTTATCATGGCTGAAGGCCATGACAATCTTGAAAGACGACTTCATCCAAACTTTTAACCACTTCATTAATTGTCGGAATCACTTTTTCACGTAAAAATCTAGCATACAATTCACCAGTCATATACATTCTTTTACGTTGTTCATTTCGATGTTGATTTTGCAATCATTTAGTAAAATAATAGGACCGTCTTGAGATATTAAACCTATCGTGGAAGTCCCACCCCAAGACATGACATCACTTCGACTTAATGAAGGTGGATTTTCATAAGATTGTAATTCGTCAGCAATACTGGCTGCCATCCAAGTGGGATTCATTTCCTTCAAAGAAAGAACGAGCCCACGAAACTACTCTACAGTAAACGTGTTTGACATCTTCGTAAACCATGTGTGAAATAGTGTAGATTACCGTATACACTCGATGGAGTGAAATCGATCTATTTATAGGCCGAAGTGGTGAGCGAATACATGAATACAAAGAGAGGTGGATATCATGAAAACAAAAGAATGGTGATTACAAAGACCTGGAAAATATAGTACGAATATATTAAGATACAGAATATATAGAGGGAATACATAAGACCAAGGGTTCGATAATGAGTACGCATAGATCGAAACACATAAAATACCTAGAGAGAAAATACACTAAGATCCAGGCAGACTTGACAAATACAGTCATACTATGAGCTAACCGAACATGAAGACTATCATACATTTAAAATTAATTATATAATGGCTTTACAGATGTTCATGCTTTACTAATCCACTATTTTCTCTGTTCTGAAAAGCTCACGGTTAATTTTTATTTTTTGTGAGGTATTTTTCTAAGATTATAATTTTCTTTTTATATGAGCTATTGGAGTCAATTAAAAAGCCATTTTGTAGAGTGTCTTTTGCTGCATCTTTCTATGACAAAGACAAATTTTGATTCATGCATTGTGTTAAAGAAAAATGTATTATTCAAATCGAGACTGGACTTCGCGGCCACCCTTTATACAGCAAGGTATCGTTTACGTGCGATTACAATAAAGAACAACACGCATAAGATAGCAATTTTTCCTGTCGGTGATGTGCATTTTCATAATATTTCGAATCTCGCAGATTCTTCGTCTTTGTTATTTTAGCCATCTATAGTTATCATTTTCAATGTTCTATCATATTTTCAATCTTATGTTTCTATCGCATTCTGTATATTCACCATTTAAACAAACATTGTATAAATTAACATTTATCTCCGAACACAACTAAAACAAATAGAAATGCGCAAAAATTCAAACAACGAAGCTTTTTTTACTAAACTTTCGTTATTTGTTTCACACTTTTCATTCTTCTCCATAAAACTACGAAATCATCATCTACCACAATCGCTTAATACAAAACTTCGATGGTGAGAGAAAAAATACTTATGATTTTTGGAAAAATGCTTTTATACATGAGAAAAATGATGTTTTAATAGAGTAGATACTGTTATCATATGATGATGAAATATTGAAAATTGAGGCGGAAAACCATTAATTATAAGGGACGGGGAGCTATTTTTGCAAAAGTATCTGAGACATAAGAAATGTGATTTTGCCTCTTCAATGAGAAAAACGTATGTTTCAATTAACTGGTTCAAAGTTTATAGTTAGTCAAGTATGATAGCTATTTTGTTTCAAAGTTTTGTGAAACAACACTAGTGTCAAAATGTACAAAGCAGTCAATATAAAAAACAATACATCGAATGCTAACTATAATTTTAAAGTTGAATTTTAGCTTGAGAGGCCTATTATTTTTTATTTTTTATTGTCTAATGAAGTTAATTGGATGGTCTCCATTGAGACTGAACAAATATTTCACTAGCCATGGTGAAAGTGTTCTATATATTGTCATTGGCAGCTTTAAACAATCTTGAGTGTAATTTTATGCAGAAATCTTGGCTGAACTACCTCGAATATTATATATACAGGCTACAAATTACCCTAGATCAGTACTTCCCTAATAATATAGTTCTATCCTTTTCTTTTCTTTCCTTTCTTCTCCGTTATACTACCTGATATATACATATATATACTTTGGACATACGAAAAGTAGTGGCACCAGCACTAATATTCAATGTAGAGCTCAAGAAAATTTTCTTTGTATATATACTGATAGTCCAAGTACTGTTCTATAAATCTACCCTATATCATCATAGTTTAGTTGATATCATAATATTGAGAACACAGAAAAAGTAATTACGACTGGAAGAAAAAATTCTCATTGGAGGTCCCAAATGTTTGCAACATATCTCGGGTTGAGCAAATGATAAAATCTTTATTTTTTTTGAAAAGATTCACTATCAAAGGCTCTACAAAAACTGCTTGAATAAATCCCTAGCGTAGAACGAAAAACCTTCCAAACATTTTTATCGCGCCCAATATGATGAAAACTAGCACTTGTTATCACGTAGGTTGTCTTTATATAGTTTCTGTCAAGCTTTTCATGACGCATCTTTTCAGAGAAAAATCAAGGACCTATCATTTACTGCAGCCCAGATACGTAGGAAATAAAAAATATTGCAAACATTTAGAGAAACTCGACGATTTTTTTGTTTCTTCGAGACATCACGACTTTTACTATGTTCATCTTATTATGATATCAACTGAACAATGATGAAATAGGGTAGATTTATAGAACAATGCTTGAACTATCAGTATACATACAAAGAAAATTTCTTCGAGTTCTTTATAAAATATTATAATGCCGACGCAACTAGAGCTGCACAGGGCATCCCGCGGGTTCCCGTGATTTTTCACGGCGCGGGGGTGTAAAAAACTGTGCCTGTGCAGCTCTGGACGTCACTACCTTTGGTATGCTCTAAGTATTATCTATTTTTGCCACTGACGATTGTTTTAAAAGACTAGAATTTAAATCATTATTTCTCATTACTATAAGATTATGTTCAATTATCTAACCATTTTCCCTATTGATAATTTCGTTTTTCTATTTATATCAAAACTTTATACAGATTTTCGCTGTTTCAAAATTAGTCCATTATAGCTTGAGTGAAGGGCATTTTTATCACCGATCAGAAAGTTTCTCAATTCTCATACAGGATACACCATAAACAACATTCTGATAACAAATTTAAATATCTCCGCCAAATGTCGACATCAATGAGGATTTTTCATTTATCACGGGCTTTACAAAATCTAGTGGAAAATATTTTTCATTATTATCGGATTTTTATTTAGTTAAACAAAAATCCGATTATAATGGAAATATTTCCTACTAGGTTTTGTAGAGCTCGTAATAAGTGAAAATTTTTTATTGATGTTGATCTTATTAAATAGAAACAGTGATTTGCGAATATGTCTTTTATGAAAAAACTTTAAAGTAAGCCTCTATCAAAAGTAAAAGTTCCAGTTTGTTCGGTCGACATTTGCCGGAGATACTTAAATTTACTGTCAGTGTTATTTATGGCTCACCCTGTATATATGTGACTGTACACGAACTTTATTTTAGAAAAAAATAAGTAAAACTAACAAGACTTGATTATGTATTAAAAAGAGAAGAAGAAAGAAAGACAAGATATATGTTGATGAATAACACATGGAAAGATATGAGAATAGTGAAGTGTGTATATATGAGACATCACTGCAAGACTCTTGTATTTGCATTTTTTTACTAGTTTCTCAATTCTTAATATGCTAATGTATTTATTCTATATTTACTTCATTAGGCTCCTTCCTCATACTTCTTTTATTCAATTCTCTTAATACTCAAATCGTTACGAAAAGTGTATCAAACCCATCTTTTATTACCTACAACCATTTACAAACATTATATCCAAACACATTCGAATGCCGTTGCTCGAACACATTAATACCTTATTATACATTTATCTCACTGACTCCGACTTTTCATCAACTATGCTCAAGCGACTTCCTCAAAGATGATATCATGTCATTATTTTTATTATTCGTTAGGATCTTGCCTTATACAGATTGGCGTTCCCATGCGCACTCACAACTGCAACTGTTATTGAAACTTTGTCGACTGTCTAATATGACGATCGATGACGCCATACACCGATTTATCATGCGTTCTTTTATTTCTTCAAATTTACTCAATGAAATCAATTTCAACGCTCAGTTAGATATAATCTTTACTCAATTTAGCCAATCAACGGTCACTGATTATCGCCGTCTCGTTGATTTTGTGCGTCTTATCAGTCAAGTTGATCAATTTTATATAGGAATAGACAAATTACCCACTCAGTACATGAATACAAGATTTGTCATCGGGGACATGATAAATGGAACAGATGGCGAGCAATCATTTCAGGTATGTCGTCAGTAGAAAGAAAAACGATTCGCTTGAAAGCTACTAAAAAGATTAAGACAGCTAAATTTGCTTCATTCCAAATGAGAAATCTTCGAATACATTCGTCACGAAGTTCGGTCACTTTTTCTATTTTCGTAGACAACTATGCCAGGAAAGAAATAATAAGCATCGAAACTAGAACGACTGATGTGCAAATACGATTCGAAGTAGAATAGAAAAAAGAATGATGATTGATTGGCTATTACGCACAGCTTCAATAGAAGAGAATAAAAGAAAATTCTAGAAATGAAAGAAAAATAAATACTAATGAATAATGGAAATAAATCACTATATAACAAATTCATATATGAGAGAAGAATAAAAAATTATGAATATAACACTAATTTAATGAAGAAAACAAAAGATTAAAATGGTGATAGATGATGGAAGAATAGCGATGCAATAGGCATACAACAACAAATAAACAGAAAAAAATTCGTGAAATATGTTCTTGCAGCAGAATTTCTTCAAAAGCTTCATATACGAATCTTTCAAAACTTGTATTGATTTGATCTTTCTTCAAATAATTTTTTTATTTTTCCAATAAAACATTTATTGATTACGTAATGTAAGATGAAAACATTCGTTAAAAGTCTTTCTTGAAATATTTAAAAAAAACTATGTTACTCTCTGAATGATGAATATTTTATAACTTTGATTTCTTTCTAGTCGATTATAGAGAAGCACAAATAATATACACGCTTGTCATTCAATATAATAAGAGTTATTAAACTTGCTTACCGCGTCATTCGTATTTTACTACAAATAAAAACTAATTAGTCAGTCAGTCAATATGCTAGTTACTCATGCTAAAACTTTCTACTAAGTTTAATAAGAGGTCAATTAAAAATTCATTATGAACTCTTTATTAGTTCTTCTCGGACTATGAAACACCGAGTGATTTATTAAATGGAATAAGAATTATGTTTGAATTATGTTTTCATGAGGACATTATTTCGATCAGTTTTGAGTAAATGTGTTCTCAAATTAACTGTTCTTTTCACAACAACATTAGACTTTTAAAAGTTCATACGACATAACAGACAACTTTTAAATGTCCGAATAAGTTTGTCTAAACTGCATGTAGAAAGAGCTAGTTCTGTTTTTAGAAAATTTCAGTTCGAAAAGTAAAAACCAGCTTTCTTGAAAACTCAGGTTTTCCTTAATAACAACAAGTAACGCTTGTCACTATTACTCACTTGATCCTCGGTTGAATCCATTCCATTCATTCTGAGAAACATTGTCAGATAAAATATAGATATGTGTAATGCAACAGCCAGTTAAGTCTGAACAAATCTTCTATATTTTACAATCTTCAAAAGCAAGATTGTCAATCTGAAGTTCGAAAAATATAGCGCGTTCATGATTGCCTCATTATAGATGACATCAGTTGTCTAGACTACAATTGGCTTAGCTCTTTCGAAAATATCCTACATTTGATTGAAAGCTTTACACGAGTAGGGCTCATATCAACGTTATAAACTAATCATAAGTCTATCTTCGGTACCCCTCTACAGTGACTAACCGACTCTCACATCTTATGTTTTTTTTTACTAATCATCTAGTTGTATTATGACTGAATCAAACTAATTCCCGTTCATAAAAATTAGCAGATTCTTAATATGATTCCTAATTAGAAATTCTACAGACCCAAATGGAAAACAGACGAAAAAATAAAGCAAAGAAGATAGATAAAGGCGCACACCACGTCGAAGAAAACGGATGTGACAATAGTAATTTACTTTCACATTTTATGTATGAAATCTTTGAAAGTTCTCTCACTGTTTCCAGAGAAAACATATTTTCAGTCTCCATAAATCGCACAAAGCCATTTCAAGTTTGACGAATACCCTTCTTGTTTTAAATGTCAATCCCTCAAAAGCATATTTAATCATTTGTCGACACCGTTCCCACATTTGTCTGTTTCAACAACTAATAGTACAATTTCGTTCACAATCTAACATCACCACGCCTGACTCCTTACGGAAAGCTATTAGGTTCACAATAAAAACCTTCACACGAGGAATTCGAAAACTAAGGCTATTTTTCGCATGCCTAGCACTAGGGGTACTTGGTGTCGAACTTAACAAAATCTTGCCGCAACATCTAACCATAACTAACTATTTATTTTTTTTAAAGTAATGTTCATTGTTGATTTTGTATCATTTATTGTCCATTATGCATGTTAGATTAATCAGAAATATGCAGGAGTGCCTCAATTCATTAATTTTATACTCATATCCACGAAATGTATCATGAGCAATAAATCGCTTTCCGCCATTTCTTAGCCTCCTAATCGTAGATTGACTCGAATATACTCACAAACAAATGGTTTACATGTAAATAAGAGACGTTTCACAAGTTGCAAAACGATTTCTAGACAGCTATTCAGTGTCGATTTAATTTATTTATGGATGATTACCATGGTCAAGTTTTCTAGACAAGAGCTTCGGTGTATATAGGAATACATATTGGTCTGCTAAAGTCCATTTTGGATTTATTCAATAAATTTACGGGGCAAGTTAAGCTAGCAGTTAAATCATTGATGAAAAAAAAAGAAATGCGAATAAATCAGAGAAAACGAACTAGAAAATGATTAGCCATTCAACTAACACAAAACCAAAATAATATATCACGACAATCAACGAAAAACGAAATTTCTATCGGAAATGCAGAAATAATGGACGATATTTATGTGAAATTTGACTAACATTGGAGAACAATTACAATTAATTAGAAATTCTCTTTTTAAGATACATTATATTGCTATGATAAATCCGAAAAGGAGATAAAAGAGTTCCACATTTGATTCTATACATGATAAATAATTCTTGATAAGAATACTGCAGATCAAATGTTTTGGTAGCTATCCGTTGGATTTTCAATTCCATGATTTTTCTGAAAACTCTGTGTTATATTCAAATTCTTGACTTCCACGATCTTAATGAAGTTTTCTCGAAATAAATGCGAGATTTCTTACGACCCTCCTCTGTGACTGCGAACTTATTTTCTTTCATATCAACCTTCGTTCATTCGAAAAAATAAAAAGTCGTTTTTTTATGAAAGAACGAGTTTTTTAGTAAAAGAAATCATGTCAAGAAGTTTTTGAAAAACTAATGATGCCAGATGATCCCCCGATCCCGAAAACCTTCGGTCAAACTTTATAAAAATATCTCTATTTTCTTAAAACAAGTAATGTGTGGACCATTGAACTTAGCTAAGCTCAATCCTGAAAATAGAGTATGAAGGAAGTTACGCTGTACTCCAGAAAAAATTTGTGACCAAGATCCTGTAATAGTTTTCGGATCCTCGCTATTGTGACTAGTCGCTCAATGAAAGTATTAAACATTTCCTTCAAAACTTCCTATAAAAGCACGTCTCATTTAAAGGTAATAAATTAGTTTCTCACCGGCCATCGGGACCCTTTTGAGGTGCTACTCTGGACTCATAGCTCTCATGTAATACTACTAAGCGCCTCTCTCAAGATTCCAAGAACAATGCAATTTGAACGTTGAAAACTGCTTTTCCACTTTCTTCAAATAATTGATCTAAAACACTATATAAACTTAAAGAAAAAATAAGTTGATGCAAACTATTTAGAATGCAACTGTTACAATTATTAGTTTAGAATTATTCGAGATCTGACTGGAGATTGGTATTGATTATAGTAAGTTTTGAAGAAGTTTCGACAAAGTTTTATTAGATTTTACTAATAATTGGAAGTTCAAACTAAATACTATATCCCGTAAAACGTAATGAGTAGCTATGAATAACACGAAGCCCATATTCGAGGCGATTTTTTCAACTTTTGGTTGACTAACGCTATACCATCATTTCCAAACATATGATACTAATGTGAGTTCCAGAAATGCTAAGTTCATTCTTGATTTTGGAAGAGTCGGTGATACATTCAGAGCACCGGTGAATGAACATCTAAGTCAAAGTTCTTAAATTTGTTTGAATTTCGATAGCTTTATTTCCAAAAGAAGCTGTGATGACACCTCCGATTCGTACAATATTATTTGTTTCTCTTCTCAGTTGAAGATGTTTGAGTGCCTGATTTACTAGAAAAATTCACGAATGTCACAAATTTTACGCATTTTCTTTCGATTACTCTCAATGAGAAAATGAAATACTACGTGAACCTTCCAGCAAACAGCTTCTCGTCAGTCGTCCTCATCCGTTCGGGCCTCATTCTCGACTCATCGCTTCTCTCTTCACTATTTCCATTTGTTTGTAAACCATTCCCTGCCCCATATTTTAAACTTCTTGGCAGCAAATTCTGACAATAAACTGGTACCGAATCATTAATACATTCGAGGCGATGTGGCCCACCTGTGAGCCACGCTGTATTGTAAGAATAAACCGTATAAAAAAATATTTTCTTTTATTTTTTTTTTCTTATGAGGGAAGATCTCCAAGTGTTACTCTTCGTTTTTAATCGGGTATTTCTCATTTTGTAGAGCTCAATGAGTACAATAAAGGCGTATAAAGGATTTCTCCCCATAGTGAACTTTTCAGGGATAATAGGGTTCCATACCTTCTGAAAAATCATCATAAGACTCTTAACGGAAGGTTTGAATTTTAATATTGTAAGAACAACACATGATGTTGTTCGAGCCATTTTAGGGTTATCAAAAATGCTCTTTCATATGGTCCGAACAAAACTATGTTTTGTCATTATAATAGTAAGGTGAATTTTTTTTCTATTCGCTAGAAAACATTCTGTTCTATGAGTTATAGGAAAAATTAACTCTGCTAATGTGAGGACGAAACAAATTGTTATTCAGGTCCAGGCCTGCCACCTCTTCTGCTTTTAGCAGAAAAATTCTGCTTTTTGAAGATTTTTCTGCTTTTTTTCTGTCCTTTCTGCTTTTCCAATTTTTTTCTGCTTTTTTTCTGTCCTTTCTGCTTTCCAATTTTTTTCTGCTTTTTTAATATTATGCTTTTCATATTTCCAATTAATGTTCTGCTATTTAAAAAATCATTTTGAAAAGTATCAAGATAAATTCTTATAAATACTTACTAGTATCTTTGTGCTGCTCTAATTCTTTTATAAAATAAAATCCATATTTTCTACTGGCGCAAAAAACTACTAATGTATATTTTTTATTTTTATTCCATTTTTTAACTAAAGGGTAGGTAGAAAGTTTTAACCTCTCTCTGTAAATTGACGTTATTCATATAAAATACATACATAAACAGTTGATCAAAATGTACAGTTTTGTAGAGAATGACAAGAGCTATCATCTGAAAAAGAATAATTCAAGCGCCATCGAGTTTATGAAAAGTTATAGTTGTTTTATTAGTTGTGACTAAGCATTTTCTACGTTACATTTTTTGCGAAATCAAAAATATTCTTATAATGTTTCAGCTATTAAGGGTAATCGAAATATTGTTTTCTATTTATTTTGATAAGTTATTTTTTTATGGTTCGATAGAATATGAGAAGCGCTACAAGAATATCAATATCCAAAAGAATTCTGACCATCTTTCCAATACAAAACTTAAGGGAAATTAGAAAGAACAATAAAAAGTTTGTGTATCATGGGCAGATAACAGTATCCTTAAATATCTATGACTTAAGTAAGCAAGCTTTTCGATCTGTTAGTTTATGTTTCAAGATGCATTGCTGCATATTGAAGGTAAAAATAACTTTTCCGAGCTTCGAGAACGAAAAGAACAGGCAATCAACTAAAATTATTGAAAATTAAGCATACTTTTTCCAGTGCAGGATATGTGGGATTTTTATTGGTTTTTCTGATTTCTTTCAAATTTTTTAACAGAAGTAAGATTGCAGTTCTTTTGAATCTTCATATTCTGGTAGAGCTTCTCATATTCTATCGAACCATATAAAAATATCTAGAAACAATATTGCACTTCGAATATTACAGGAATATTTTTGATATCGCAAAAAATGTAACGTAGAAAATGCTTGGTCACGATTAATAAAACAACCATAATTTTTCATAGACTCGATGGCGCTTGAATTTTTTTTTCAGATGATAGCTCTCGTCATTCTCTACAAAACTGTACACTTTGATCAACTGTTTACGTATATATTTTATATGAATAACGTCAATTTACAGAGAGGGGTCGAAACTTTCTACTCACCCTTTATACTTTCTGCTTTTTTTCTGCTTTTTAATGATAAAAATTCTGTCAATTTCTGCTTTTTAACAATGATTTTCTGCTTTTGGAAGTTCAAAAGGTGGCAGCACTGTTCAGATCATATAAAAGAACATCCTAGATAACCCTAAAATGGATCGAACAACAATGTGTTCCATCTTTACACTAGCAGAATTAATTTTTTCTATAGGTCATAGAACAGAATGTTTTCTAGCGAATAGAAAAATAATTCACCTTACTATTATAATGACAAAGCATAGTATTGTTCGGACCATATGAAAGAGTATTCTTGATAACCCTAAAATGGCTCGAACAACATCATGTTTTGTCCTTACAATATTAAAATTCAAAGCTTCCGTTAAGAGTCCTATGATGATTTTTCAGAAAGTATAGAACCCTATTATCCCTGAAAAGTTCACTATGGGAAGAAATCCTTTATAGGCCTTTATTGTACTCACTGAGCTCTACAAAATGAGAAATATCCGATTCAAAACGGAGACTCGCACTTGGAAACCTTTCCTCATGAGTAGGATTCGTCTATCTGTAGGAAAACTAGCTTTGTTCAGAAATACTAATATAAAATCGATGCTAACAACAACGACTATAAGATATTGACTCCCCAAGAGAATATATGCATGTTTGTAGAAAGAACCTTTCTCTATTCGGTGGTGTATATATTATCAATTCTATTGCGTGGTGTGAGAAAATAAATTTTGGCTTCCGTCTATATTATTTTAACTTCGGTATAGTTTATCTAAACGGTATAATCATGTAGAATTAAACCAAAATTGACCTTCTCATGATGCACAATAGAATTTGATAATATACAATAATAGTCATAAGTGGGCGTGAGCTCTTTTTATTATTCAATAATGACATTTATTTTATCTTTTTACTTTGCTTGCAGAAACTATTCATGCTCATCATCTTATATAAAATGAGCCTTTATATTCCTTCTATTATCAATTTATACCTTAATAAAAGAATAAACACTTTCTGAAAAAAAGATGCAAAGCCGTCTTTCTATGAAGACATGTCTATTCTCATATATGCTAAATGCTGATGTTTCACGATATTTACAAATTAGTAATTCGACTAGAAGATAAAATTTAAAACAAATGGTGACGGAGAAGCTATAAATATCGTGAAACATGAGCATTTAACATATATGGAAATAGATGTGCCTTCATGAAAAGATGATTTTTCATCTTTTTTTTAAGCAAATGTTTATTCTTTTATTAAAGTATGAATTGATAACAGAAGGAACATAAGTGCTCATATTTATATTGGACGATCAGCATGAATTGTTCCTTCAAACAAAGCAAAAAGATGAAATAATCGTCATTATTGAACAAAAAAAGCTCGCTCCCACTCATGACGAATACTGTATCTGCTACTGGATAGAGAAAATCTTCCTTTACAAACCTATATATTCAGTTTCGAGTTCAAAAATCGCTTTGAAAATTACGGTCGCCTTTGACAATTAGAAATCGCTCAGGATTATTGGTAATCAAAATTTTGACACCATTTAAGCAAATGTAAGATGCAATGAAAGTCTTTCATCTGTATTATCATACATACGTGTACAGAAATACACATATGCTATTATTCACGACCAATTCGAAAGTCGAAAAGAAGTCTTGAAAAAATTGTTCCGATGCTGTATATTCAATTGAACAAAAGTTATGAATCCACAAAACTTAATTTTATAAATTGTGTTTTTTTTATATGAGCAAATATAATTTTTTTTTGTGAACGAATGACTTGAGTCACACAGTCGAGTCAACATCAGCTGATTTCCGAGTCCGAGTCGAATCCAAGTCATTAAAAAATGTGACTCAAGTCGGCTTATAACTCTGACTTGCCTATCTCTGGTACTTTATTCTCTCAATATCTGACTATTCCGTACATATTCTAGCGCTATGTTCACTGACTCCTTTCATTGTAGACTCGACGGCATTCTCTTAACACTGACCTAGTCTGTCTCTCCCTGTGCTTAACTAAACTAAACGCCTGAAGCGTCTAATCTTGGCACAAAAAATGTTTTAAAATAAAACATAGATGATTGCTATTGTCATAATAAAATAAAGATAAAAGTATCAAGACAATACATTACATATTCTACGACATTCATGATGTGTCTTGATCTTTGAAGTGCATGAACGACAGCAGTTATTTTTTATGCACTTATTTTAATGGTAAACCTTCCACAGAATGAAAAGTCAGTCTCAATGTGATGAACTTCTAAATCTAAGAGAAGTTCATTTTGTCGAAATGAGAGCAACGATAGAAATATAAACCATTGAATAGATTATTTCGACGCTTATCGCTATTCAATTGTAACTTGTTTGGTGTATCTAATTCCATTCGTTCGACATATTTTCTAGCAAGGAACGAACAAGCTTCTTACGTCAGTCGAAAAATGTGTATACACGAGCGTTAATGAAAGGTCATTATTCAGACACCCAGGTGATTGGATCCGGCTGCCGTTTCTGGACTGTATACGACTGTTTCCGAGCCGTATTTTGCCGGAATCCCGGTCGCTGGTTTCGGTATCATATATACACTGTACACAGCACCATATCCGAACCGTTTACGGCCGTATTTACGCCGTTTATGGCCGTATATATGCCGTATTCTCATTAAGATACGGCCGTGAAAACGGCGATCAGGATTCCGAAAAAATATGATCCATATACGTGTCGTATTCGATCATATACGGCCGTTTCCGTGCCGTATCCTTTCACCAGGGCAATGGCTAGTAGAAAATAAACATGTTGTAGTATCATTCTGCCGGACTTCTTTCGATTATGCAACTATGCACAGCCTAGAAATGAAACGATATAAATTTTCATTAAATTGACAAGAATATAAATAAATCTTTAATAAATGATCTTATATACTAGCCGTATTTATTCACACACGTTACTAATCGAAGGAGATCGTCTACGGACTTCGTTTATTTTTAATTTTTATCTTCTACGATCACTTTTAGCTCTGAATATTTCACATAACTAGAGACTGATAGCTATACTCTCTTTTTTAGAAAATATTACAGATAAAAGCTAGAATTCTAATTGATACGCGAGACGAAGATACAGCTAAATTTAATAGAGATCAATACAGAGAAAAATATAAAGAGAAAATTAGTATAGATTTCAGCAGGTACCGGGATCTATTTTTTTGGGATTTATTCGGATTTTTTAATAAATCCCCATACATTTTAAAATGAATTCCACATAACTCTTACTGAGGGTGAGGGCGAAAACTAAGTGAGGGTGAGGGCAGAAACTAAATGAGGATGAGGGCGAGTGCGAGGGATGGGGGGCAAGAGTGAGGGTGCGCTGAAACCCTAATACAGCTATATAGTCTCAATAAATCCTTAGTAGATAAATAAATCCCACAGAAGAAATAAATCCCGGTACGCCCTCATAGGTTTATGCTTGATATTTCCATTTTATTGACTATAATTACACTTTTTGAACTATCTTTTATGAGAGTCATTCTAGGACAGAATATGTTGTAGAAGGTCTTTCATTTCTCAGTTGAGACAGGTGATTTTTAAGATTGATTGATGACGAAACATAGATCTTTGTTTTGCTTTTAGCTCACATTTCGTTTCATTGGTTTACCATTTACCGAGCCGGTATACAGGTGGTCCAGGGTTTATAATGATCAGACAGACTTCAATTGTATTTGTGCTACCAACCCTGATTGTGTACAACCGATGCAATTTTATGAAATTCATTTTATGGGCGACGACGCGTATGAAGTTCCGGTCTATTCAGCACCAGGTTTAGTTTTAGGTTGTTTTCCGATGGATTCTCTTCTTTCTTCAACATTGGAATGCTTTTATTCGGACTCAAATTGCTTGTCAATGCTACTCTATTACACAAGTTTTAATGCAGCCTTGTATGTGGGTGAAGTTGAACCGAAATTAGGACAATTTCTGTTGGATTCTTATGAGAATATATTCCATGTTCATAATAGATATTGACATATTCTATCTAGCTCTATTAGTGATTTAGTTACATCTCAAACACCTTTCTAGAAAATTCTGACACAACATTCAATAGAAATAATTCTGAAATACAAATTGTGTGTCTATACTGAATTTGTCTTAGTATCTATTTTAAAAGTATATATTCCTATTAATTAAATCCTGTACATTTTATGTACCAATTTATTATCTTTCTTGTACTTCAAAAAGGATCTTAGAAAATATCAATATACTGATTCTTTCATCATAAAATTTATTGAACATTTCTATTAGCTTCTTATGAGATCTTCTGTCAGATCTTATTTTCTTGGGACAACCGTTTTGTTCTATTATATATGAGATGACTAGTATGCATGTTTTGATGGCTTTTTATGCATGATATAATTGCATGTTTGTATTGACAATTGATTTGTATGAGAATGCAATCTAATTCGAGCAAAGTAGTATTCATTATGTCTCAATTTGATAGTTTGTGCACTTTCTGTTATTGTCTTTATTGTTAGTAGTGACGTTTGAATAGTAATATTTTCTTCGTCAAGAACAGAATAATAATGATTCACGTACGATTTTATTTGTAAACAAGCATGGTTCTATTCTTGTTTTCGTTTTTGATAATAAATTGGGAAAAGAAACGATCAGTTGGTTCGAACCACTATGACTGTTTTTTCATTCCATAATCAGAAATGTAAACAAAAAAAGAAAGAATAGCGACGAAGAAAAATAATACTTTCATGAAAAGACAACATTGTACGTCATGCATTAGTGTTATTCTACATCTGATGAAAACAATAATGTTATCCAAATTTTATATTTAGCAATAAAATGACATACAGAAAAAGTACAAACTATCAAATTGAAATCAACTAATCTTCCCATTAAAACAAAATAAACTGAGTATATTGATAAGGTTTCAATCGGATAATTTACATCACACGTAAAAAGGTTGCATGAGTGATTAAACGGATCCAAATGAAACAATATCAGATATACAATTATGAATAAGACAGATCTACATAAGTCATAAGAGTTTTTAGAGAAAATTCAGCATAATAACATGTATAAATGATGGAAATCTATTTGAAATGAGAATAGGAACTATAAAACAACATCTCAAAGCGTATTTGATAACAACGTATAAGATAATGTGAAATAAAAAGGCAGTATATTACAATCGTCTCGAACAGGTTTTTAGTTCCTAAAAGAGAATAAAAATATCAATGGATAGAATATATTAAGATCAATTGAAAATGAAGAGATGATCTCTCGAAGAAATTTTTAAATAAAACTCACAGAAAATTGTTCCAATCTTGATCCAACTTCACATGAATACATTTCTCTTTCAACATTAGCGTATCGAACTTTAATGTTCGTCCTCTCGTTTATGATAATACATCGAATCGTTTTCCACCAAATACTACAATGTCAACGATACTTAAAGAGCTAATGGTCGATAAATGGAATTTTGAATATTCATACTCACTATATTGGAAAGCATGTGCACCAGCATACTGTACTTATTCTCTTACAACGCAGAAAACCAATTTCATTGGGATAATAGTCACAATAATATCTATGATCGGTGGTCTTACGGCTGTATTACAAATGATCATACCTCCATTTGTCATCTTTGTCTATAACTTGTTTACATCAAAAACTAGAACACAAACACAAGGTAATTGTATATGAAATACCTTTGGAGAAAGCATACATTGATATCATTCATAGGGATAATAGATATGTAAAATATAAATGAAAATTAAGAAAAGTACGAGAATCTCAAAATCTATACTTGGGAGATTATGGTCGTTAACTTTTTTAAATGATTGTTACAGGTTATTTCTAATCATCGAAAAATATTTAGAAATTGAGATTAGTGAAACATTTTCCATCATTTTCCCAAGGAAATTTTCTAGAAGTAAAATCAATTTTTACTTGGGATTGTCATCATTCAACATGTTCCAGTGAATAATATAAACACTATCTTAGCTTGGACTCATGAATCTTCCTAACTGAAATATTGAATTATTGAGTAGTTAAATTAACACTAGAACATATTCAGATATCCATTTTTCTAATACCGAAGAAAATAGTCGTTTTGTCTTAAAATACTTTATTATCCCTGCGAATAATGAAATGTGATTTTGGATTCATTTTGTTATTATATTTCGCAGTTGTTTGCTAATTATCATCCAAAGTTTTTACTATTCTCAGTTATCTATTTTGAGAAATATTCATTTTTTTGATAATTTTTCCATTTTGATGAAAGATGAATAACTCTTAGTTCTTTATATCAGTACAACTATAAAGCAATATCGGAAATTGATATCCCAAGAAACATATAACAGTAAAAAGCTGAAACTTTCGAATAATTATTCTTAATAATACACTTATTAACTACATTGAAAATTTCAATTCTATACGACAGTTCCTCACGAAAATATCTAAGATTTTTAACAAGAACCGTTAACTTTATAATTCAATATTTCGGTTTTGGACACTTAGGAAATCGAACTAACCATAGAACGTCTCCAACTGTCAAATCGCTTTTGAGTTCGGACTCTGTGCATAAGATAAACACCAGTGAGGTATGAAAACTTCAAAAGGATAAGTGCCATTAGTCCTTCCGCCTAGAGTTATAGACACTTTGCTGGAATTTTAGCCTATGATATGATATATACCAATAAATGGAACGATGGTATTTCGACCTGAGATTTTACCTTCACAGAGATTTATTGATGAGTAGAGTATTCTGAAAATGTCAACTTAAAAGAACACTTTATTTTCGAAATATTAAAATTTCAAAAATGACTCACATCGCACGAAATATGCTAGAATTTCATATTTTTTGAGACTTTAATATCTCAAAAAGAAAGCGCTCTTTTAAATTGAACTTTTCAGGGCACTCTATTCACTATTAGACATTTCTGAAAACAAAATCTCAGGTCGAAATACCATCATTCTATTTATTGGTATATACCATGTCATAGGTTAAAATTTCACTAAAGTGTCTATAACTCTAGACGGAAGCTCTATTGGCACTTATCCTTTTGCAGTTTTTCATACCTCACTGGTGTCTATCTTGTGCACAGAGTACAAACTCAAGAGCGATTTGACAGTTGGAGACGTTCTATCGTAAGGTAGAATTTTTGCCAATTATTATAGCAGAATTAATCGAAACAATCTTGAATGAAAAGCGATTTTATTCTTCCACTGGTTCGTTGGTTAAATAAAAATCCATAGCAGCTCGTTACCGAATTGTACAATCAAGACCTTTGAAAAAGACTTTTAACAGATTTCAAGACTGTTCGTATTTTTCTTTTTATATAGTACCAATCACATCAACATATTTGCACCATATGTACTTAAAAATTTTCATTTTTAAACTTGAATTTAATGAACTAAACGAAAGATTGTTTCATTCAAAAATCGTTTTATCATTAGATTTTACTCCAAACTATAGGAATAGAAGAGAAGGAAAACACTAATATAACCTTGTTTCCAGACTTGTTAGTCAAGATATTAAAGTTTTAATAAACTTTTTAGTAAATTTGAAGCAGTTGAAGATATATTCAGCTTCTAAAATATGAGTCGATTAGGACTACACAATCGAACTTTTTACTGATAATGGAATAAATATTTTCAAATTTTTTGTCTCATTTACATGAATTTGACAATATGCAAGATAATTCCTTTGTAGCATTAGTCTTACAGATACTCTATTAACAGTAGAAAGTATTCTCTATTCCATGAAGATAATTACAAGATAGATATTTTAATGATATTTCAACAAACATAGACACATTCATCAATCATGTAAATCATCTTCTTTCGTCAGATTTGCCTAATTCTGGACGAAATATAATATTTAAACCTTTTATACGCTTCTTGCAGATGTCCTTAGAGAAAATAGTTCCGAAACGAAAATTATCATATACGAAATATATCGACACAAGAGCAAAAGTTAAATTTTTTTCTCTTTTACTCATCTTGTATGTCACTCTTCTATCACATGATAAACTGCATAACACCTCTGTTCTTTCATTATCTTAAACAACCTAACGATAGAATCTGTTTCTTCGGCACAAATATGACACAAAATTAGTTTTTCTGTATATAGTTCGTCCAAAGTTGTTCGATCGACTGAAAATCGTATTGCAGAAAGTGGTTGCATTCATGTACACAAAATTAATCAATCTAAATATATTTCCTCTATGGGCCTTTGGAAATAAAACTAATCGAATTAGAGCCGAATACCTTGGTCGATGGACCACTCGTCTCTACATTCTTCTACTTATTATTAGTTTCACTATCACCATCTTATATACAATCATTAAACCTCAAATATTAATGAAGACGTTTAATAAACCAGATTTGAATGTTTACAATCGTCTTGTAAGGAATCACGGTGATACACTTCAATGTCCATGTTCATCAATTTCATCGAAATATTATTTATACGTCGAGATTAAACCCATATTTCATCAGGTAAGCAAAGATATTACTTCAATTTGTTTACTAATAACAAAATAGATACATCAAGGTCTAAAAGTTTAAAATATATCTTTACTCTTTGTTAATCAAAGAGACTATGATAAACGAAGATTTTTCAATAGATTTAAATCAAAATTGAGTTTTTAATTGATTATTTATGTAGTCCATTGAAAATGATCATCATAACTTTTGACTATAAATGCAAATATAATCGATTCTCAATATAATCAATAAGGAGAATGCCCGTCAAAAGAGATACCTAAGCCGTTAAGAAACAAAATCATCTTTTATTCATTATTGTAAAATATTTTATATTTAATTTGAATTATTTTCTAATTGGCCAATTTCGCTTAAGACTATGATTTGATCCGATTGTATTGATAATTGATCAAAAGTAAAATGAATTTTTTTTTCAAATTTTACTTAACTATAAAAGAATAGATTAAAAAAGAATTTTTAATCAAAATTAACATTATGACTGATCTCTATTTCATATAAACAATCGAAAAAAATGAGATTTTAATTTAGTTTAATGAAAAATAATCAAAAGTAATGTAATTACTTGTTATTGTTGCCTTTTCGATTATTTTTTCTCAAACATAAACTTTTGCTAACATTTCACCACAGAAGAAATGTTTATATTTAAAGGCTTGAGAGATCCTCAAATGGAATACATACTTAGAATGATAACAGTCACTTTGAATAGTCTTTTACCCGAGATTAATAAAAATAATGAATAATCAGTTTACACATGATTATTTATTTCTGAATATGAAATGTTTTTTTTCGATTCTCATCTTGGATTACATAAGTTGAAAATACGAATTGTTTCATCGGCACAAAGTCGATTTAAGATTCACATGAGTTTAGTTTTTAAATATTCATTTTCTAATTGTCGATCTCAAATGCATAACAATAGACTAATTTAAACGAAAATAATAATTATTTACTCTTGTGTATTCTCTATTATTTGCTCAACATTAGAATGTAATCAGACAACCATTTAAATGGTATGCTTAACTACATATATTCTGTTCGTCTATCTAAATCAAAAGTCATAATCAAAATTTCATCTAGATAACAGGTCACTTTTCATGCATTCTTTTTCATGTTTTGCAAAGATCAATAGTTTTAAAGAGATTTCGTCTTATGTATTATTGAAGAAAAAAATATGACGATTTTTTCTCGTTCAATTGATTAAAAGCGCAAGGCGTTCACTATTGTTGTCCTCGACTTATTAGTCTTACGCCCGTCCTCACTTAATTCTGATGTCAATAATAGTTGAATACTTTGATTTAGTAAAAAAAAACAAAATTTGTAATTCTTTATCTGAGAAATATCCAGAATTCGATTGGATTGTCAATCTATTTATTTAATTTCGACTAAAGATAAGATTATGTTATCGTCTTATTGTTAAGTGGTAGATGTTATTTCTCGAAGATCTATATCAAATGATTTATTGAAAAGATAATGCGAGTATTTAATATAACGATAGATGATTACTTTTACGATTATTCCTACTTGCACAATACAACATATTTGGAAAGAAACTTATATAATATCTTTCGTATCTAACTTGGAAAAAACACAGTTCAGTCACATTATTAGTAGATAAATATGTAAACGAATAAAAAAGAATAGAAGAAAATACTATATAATATATATGTGTATATAAAAGATAGAGCAAATAAATATTTCATTTGTTTGCTTACAGATTATAATTGATTTTATGTCGAACTCAACAAAATCAATTACTCAAACAGCTAAATATGAGAATTTCAGATAGGAATTTTAATTTTAATTCATCACATATTAAAAAATTAAAATCGAATTTAGAAATTTTTAATTGAATAATGTCCAATATGTAAATTGTCAAATCGTTCATCTTGATTATAGAAAATCAAAATGGATTTTAATTAATGATTATAAATAGTAACCAATGATTAATCTCCTTTTCCAATAATAAATTTTATTTCTAGTTCTTCTAACAACAGCAAATAAGTCACTATCAACCGTTAGGATTATTTACCGTTTAAATCTCTAGAAATATAAGAAACCATGAAAAAAATAAGGATTCATATTCAAATCTTAAATATAGTGTGTCGAAAATACCTGCAGAGTTAAAACTCAATCAAAAGTGATAAAATAAAATAAATATTTGAAATCAATATGATATATAATCATTGATGTTTACTAGATAAAATTTATACATATAATAATGTTCGAGCAATCATTCAAGATTTATCAAAAATCTTCTTTCATTGATTTTAATAGATAAAAGTGTTACAATTCTAATTTAGTTAAATCTGAATGTAACTAGAACTTTTTAGGAATAGTTTCGAAGTTTAAATTAGATTTGATTTGTGACATTTTAATCAATTTTATATCATTAACTAGTCGATTCAAATTGTCTAGTTAGTTCAAAATTTTTCAATAGATATTTCAAATAACGTATCTTTTTATTTTGAATTTCTCATAGATTTGTTCGAGTATATTTGCGTCAGATGAATGGCGTAACAATCTTTTAACTGGTCTTGTCCCTGATCTATCTATATATGATATAATGGATTATCGTCGTTTTCTTCCAACTCATTTGCGATTTCTCAATGGATTGTGTCAGCTGTCTATTCAAGCAATAAACAATTCCGTTGAGCAATTTCTTTCCTCTGAATTGGTTAGTACAAAGCTTATACCAGAAACAGTATTTCATTTACGAATCAAGTCTCTGATAGAACAGAGTAAATTGAATGCCCCTATTATGTTTGCTCGTCATTTGTTCTTACTTCGATCTACAAACCATGGAAATGCAATTGTATCTGTTTATGGAACTAATTTTGAATACATAGTTCCTCGGATAGATCCAATAGAGAACATAGCGTTCACCCAAACGATGATTTATGACAATGGATGTTCTTGTCAATTGAATGCAACTTGTACGACTCAAGCAAGTTTCATCAATAGTAATTCATCTCAAATCATTCCAATTAAAGGTCTAAGAATGGGCTGTACACCAAGTGAATCATTTCTTGCTTCAACTCTCGAATGTTTTTATGACTCTTCATGTATCAATCTTATCGAAGAACAGACAAACTATACTAATTGGATTAGTACTATGAACACTACTATTCCTCTCTTTCCAAACCGTACCCAATTCTCAATTAATACAACTGTTAAAGATCTTGTCAAGGTTCTTTTCGTTGAAGATTGGTCTACAAAATTCAATTACTCATCGTATTTCGAACAATGTTTACCCTCGTTATGTTCATATACCTATATTCAACAACTCAATTCCGTTTACACAGGTACTTTTTTAATTAGTATTTATGGTGGCCTCACAATCGTCCTCAAGTTGATCTGTCCGTGGATAGTTCGTCTGGTGGTTAAAGTAAATAAGCATCGAAAGAAGCAGACAAACACAGTCCAACCTGTACATCCTGCCGACATAACGACTTCTGGGACTATTGACATAATATCTGACCCCACAAATGTTCAAAATGTGACTGTTGATTTAAAATTAGTATTCACGACTGCAACAACTGAGTAAGCATATGTTTCTTCAATATTAGTCATTTATAGAGTTTTGTTTTAGAACACGTTGCCTCTTATCGATATTGCGCTATCGCGAGAGTGCCTTTTGGTTTGTCTTACTCATGATTGTGGCAGCCATCATCATTATTTCTTCTTTTTATTTTATTCGACAAGGAAAGAGTCAAGTTGTATCAACAAGTAAAATTTTTTTTCTAATAGACTTTTTTGATACTCAAAGTGATCTTATTGATAAGCTGAAAGGACAATGACTACTCTCAAAACTAGCATGTTCTCCTTTTGATGCCGTACTAGTATAAATCAAAAATCGGAATCGTGTCAAATCTAGAACGCTGCTATTTTCCCGAAATATGACTAGATCCGCTCACCTTAGTCTATGAATATCCATATGTACCGTTCATCGAATGTCTACTCACTTTACTCTTTATTGAGGAATTACTATGATTATCAATGTGACAATCAAACGTTTTTTTAGACGAATTATTATTCTCTTTTCTGACGTCATCTATAAAAACTTGTGGACGTCGGAGTTAAAGATAGATCTAAAGTTTTTTGAACAGGTGAACTCGGAATTAAAGTAACGTAACCACACGAAAATATGAAGTTCACAACAGTTGTTTACTGAATAGATATTCTCAAGACATTTTCTTATTTTTGTCTCTTAGTTAGAAGGACGACTAACCAAAACTAATAAGAAAAAAACTTAAATTATATTTAAAATACAAAACATATCCTATTCCTCACCTATATGCCGATGCTCTCTTTACTCTTACTCTCACCATGGGCCTTTACGTCCATGAATACGACGCGAGCATCTGTTCGCACAGCAATTGACGTATTATTTAAACTATTGTTTTCATGAAGAGTGAGTATATTGGGTTTTTGAGCTTTGTATACAGTATTTTGTCACAAAATAAAAATAAATATTCATTTATTATGCATAAATCTGTAAGAAAATAAAATTGATCTTATCGATTGTGACGATAGAAAATAAAGGTATAAAAAGTGCATGACATTTCAGCTTCAGGATTATCCATACGAATAAGAATGACGATCCAAACTCTTTAGTACAGCAATACTCTTCTTCTAATCAACAAGATATTTTTATAGTAAAACACTGAGAATTTCCGGTCAAAATAATTCTAGAAGTCTATCAAAACAAGATCTTTTGAATACTAAAAATTTTTCAAAATGTCTAATTGATTATTAGGTTTCGAAGCTGCCAAGACTATCTGTCTTTGTGTTTCATTACTGTTGGTCATCAGAATCATTAGACGACTTTATTGGTAAAAATGCATCTTCGAGTCATACGAAGACAACATTATAGCAAAGAACGAAATGAATTTCAACTATTCCGAGGTTGAAAAAACATAGTAGTGTCTCTATTACAGAATTCCAAAATTGTTGAGATCACTACGTGCGATTCACTGTTTACCAGCCTTTAACTTATCAAAGTTTTGATAAAAGTCTGAATTTTTGAATAATTAAAACTAACAGAAGTAATCCAACAATCAGAATATCAAAATTATCAAAATTAACCGAGGTCTGAAATAATAGAATAGCGAAAATATCACAATTATAGGATAACTATTCTAATTATTACTGAATTCTAATTAGTTAATAATCAATTGAAACTAGCATTAGATTCAAATCTCTCACTCTCGACTGTCTTTATTCAAGTTTGATTTTTGTGTCCGTATTCTAGAATAAATTCTACTCTTTCGATTGCGTATTTGATCGATATATAAATAGATTTATTTTGCGACCGGTAGGCCAAAATGATTATTAATATAGATAATGATAATTGTTGTTACTCACAATAAAAATTTGAAAATTTTATACCATTCACATTGATTGGTTAATTGAATAGTGATCGAATAAATATTTAGGCATCTCATATGAGTCAAGTGAAACATGCAATAACGACAACCATTTACGAGAAAACCGTTTGAAATAACTTGCCGCTTTTTGAGTCCATACTTTAGATTTATAGAGAGAAGATCTTTAGACTAGAATAATAGTAAGAGAAGTCGGGACCATAGTGATATTTGATTGAGATATTGAGTTTTTAATCAATATTCGCTACAAAGAACCCAAGTTATTCGACTTTTTATCTGAAACATTATCTATATGAAGAATTCAATTAGACTAGTTTGAAGAAAAAAAAATTTACAATTTTTGAATTTAGACTTTACGATATATTCATTTTTCAACATATCCCTGTTTTATATAGTAGCTATAGAAGAGTTCCTCATTTTTATCTTAGATACTTTTCCATAAATATTCTGTGGAAAGTTTTATTGATTTCATGAAAATCTTTATAGAACGTTTTATAAATCATAGAATTTTATAGATTTATAAAAAAACTGTTTAGAGAACTAATTAACTTTTTCAAAGAAAATATGTTTGTCTTGAAATAAAATTTTGATCCTAATTCAAATGAATAGTTTTTAAACAAGAAAATACGCTTTCTTAACTTTGAGTTTAAATAAAAGATAAATGTCGAAATTTGATTTATTATTGTTTCTTTAAACAGTTTCTCTACATCATTCATTATCATTACTAAAAGAAAATAGAGCAAAGTTTAATAATTCTTAATGTAATTATGAATTTAAGCAAACTAAAATTTGTGATAATTTCGTTTGGTCATCGTCTTCTCATATACTTTTGTATTTAAATGAGTTTTTGTTAAACATCTTAATTAGATTCTTCAATCAACATAACAAACTTTGAACATATGACCGTAACAACCACCATTAGAAAACAAATGACAACAACAACGACATCATCTACTTCAGAAGGTTTGTAGATTAAAATAGTATAATTATCGTCTTCCAAAAATCTTTCTAATCAATGAAATGAAGTTTTTCATAATATTATTGAGAACGAATTATTCTACCCTTCTGTTTTTAAATGTTGCGCTTTTTATTCCAATGTCTTCCTGAAACATTTTAATTGATGATCATTTCATACTGTGTTATTGAAAACTAGCATGATTGAAGCAAGTCTTGCGTAAGAAATATTTCTTTAACATTTCCTAAAAAAATGGAAAATTATTGTTGTTTTTTTATTATTTATTGCTGCAAATGCACATTATAAAAAGAAATTCCATAAGCATATGACTAAATTCTTGAAAATTAGACACAATAGATGTGTTTGTGTTGTTGAATGAGAAGACTCGATACTTTTACATCAAACCAAAGTTCTCATAACCAATGTAACGAGGTTAAAATATTAATGACTCTTGGCTTAGTTAGAGGGAAATATTCGAATTTTTAAGTATTTATAGCATATAAAATGTGTCCATAATTAAAAATTTTAGAAGAGTTTTTCTTCTTTTTCCGTGATGACTGAATAGACTTCGTCGAGTTACATAAGAAAAAGTATGTTTCAGATTTTAAAAACATAAATAATTGAAAGAATCTTAGATACCACTATTTTCGACTTTAACGGAAGCAGACCGAAAATTCTAACTTTCGTAAAATATGTTTTTAAAATCTGAAACATACTTTTTCTTATGTAACTCGACGAGCTCTATTCAGCCATTACGGAAAATGAAGAAAAACTCTTCTAACATTTTGGGTTATGGATACATTTTATATACTGTAAATAGCTGAAAATTCGAATATCTTCTTCTAACCAAGCCAAGAGTCGCTAATATTTTAACTTCGTCATACTGATGATAAGAGCTTTCTTTTGATGTAAAAATATCCAGTCTTTTCACTCACCAATACAAACAGATCTGTTGCCAGATTCTTGGCTAGACACTATCTACATATGCTTCAAATCAGGAACATATACTAAGACAATGTTTCATAATGAAAAAAAATTTTAAAGATTGATTTTCGGTAGGATAACATTCTATTATTAACAATAATTCAAATAATCTGACATCTAATAATGATTTTGTCTGTTTTTGAAAAACTTCTTCTCACGAGAGAAGCGTCTCATGTCATACATTCAGATTTCTTTCGTTCATGTGCTAATCGATAGAAGACATCGAGCTAGTAAAAAGTCTAAATAGGTTTCAGCTTATTGATCTTTCTTCAAAAGTTAGAACCATTTTACTGAAAGTTTAGTATATGGTATGATATAGTATGGCATGTATCAACAAATCGAATGACGATATGTTGCTGTGAAATTTTATTCACAGACAGCTCTAGTTGTGAATAGAATGTTCTGGAAATTTAATCTTAAAAAAATGGTTCCTTCACAAGATATTAAGCTTCTAAAAATCATTCATGTGTCACGAATGATGTTAGAATTTCCTGTTTTTTAGGGAGTAATAAAGTCTTGAGAAGGAACCATTTTTTTAAGATTGAATTTTCAGAGCACTCTATTCACAACTAGGTCTGTCTATGAATAAAATTTCACATCAAAATATCGTCATTCGATTTGTTGATACATACCATACCATACCATATGCTAAACTTCCAGTAAAATGGCCCGAACTTTTGAAGAAAGATCAATAAGCTGAAACCTATTTAGGCTTTTTACTAGCTCGATTGGCATATGAACGAAGGAAATCGAAGCGTACCATATGAGGCGATTTCCTCGTTAGATGAAAATACAAACATAGATCATTGTGCTTTTTGTTAATCGTTATCTAAGTGTACCGATTAACATAATATTTGAGTTTGTTAAGCTAAATACGTATTCCATGATGTAGTACATCAATCTTTGGTCTTCAGAATTTGTCTGCTTTAGTAAGAATTTATCATATAAAAATTGTGAAATCTATCCACGTTTTGAAGATTTCTAAAGACAACTGATTCTCCTAACATTATTCTCAATAAACGAAACATTTCCTAAATGAAATGAAAGCATAGAGGAAAGTTTATGTTTTTACTTAATTAGAATCAAAAAAAAAATATGTTGAGTAGATGTTCAATCTTCTGCAGTTCATGTCTTCGAAAAAAAAAATCAAAGGTCTTACTGTTCAAATCGAAATATTTTATTAGCAAGACTATCTATTTCGTTCATCAAAAAACATATTTACGTTTATCTATCGAATATTTAAAATATAAATCATGTCAAAATTCTCTTTTATTATAGTTAATTTTTAAAAGTTTTTCTTAAAAAAAATTCCAATATTAAATCAAGATTTTGATATATTTTTGTCATTTTTCATAAAAAAAGATCAAATTTTGCATCTTTTACATATACTAAAATGAATTAACCCGGCAACAGTTGATTAAACATTTGGATTAAAATTGAACATCTACATATATGTAAGAGTATAATAAGTTTAAAAAAGTAGTGTATAACATACATCAAACGTGCATACAATAGTACTCAAATATTTCAAAATAAGATTTTTAAAACAATTCATTTGCTTTCCTTTTTTAGTATTCAATTGTCAGTTAATGTTTGAACCAATTGTTTTATATGCAAATAGTGATTTTTACCCATATAATATCGCTGTTAATGACTTTAATGGTGACGGTTCATTAGATTTCGCGACCTCAGACTTATGGGGGGCCGCTTTGACTATATTTCTTGGAAATAACAATGGAACTTTTGAAGAAAAAATAACAGTTCCAACTGACCGTTCTGATAGTAGTTACCTGGAATCGTTCGTTCTAGCTGATTTCAACAATGACGGTCATCTGGATTTTGCTAGTGCCCGTTCTCAAAGCTACATTATAAGTATCCAACTTGGAAATGATGATGGAACTTTTCGAGAAACAATAATCTTATCAAAGTGGGTTTCTTTATCATGCTTACGGGGGAAATTCCTGATCGCTGTAGGCGATATAAATAGCGACCGACACATAGACATTGTTTCCATCGACATATCCCAAAGTAATTTGATTATACTACTTGGGTATGGGAATGGAACTTTTGCACCGCAAATATCAATTCCTATGGGAAATAATTCCTGTTGGGCATCAATTGTTATCGCTGATTTCAACAACGATGGTAAACAGGACATCGCTGGTACAATAGATGTTAATTACTACGTAGTTGTAATGCTTGGATTTGGTAATGGAAGTTTTGAAGCGCCAAGGATGTTCTCAACAGGGAATTATAGCTTTCCAAATTCAATCATTACAGATGATTTCAACAATGATAGTTATTTGGATATCGCCGTTGCGAACACAGGCAATCACAATGTTGGCATACTTCTTGGAAAGGGTAATGGAAAGTTTCAAGCACAAATAACATTTACAATGGAACCTAATTTTCCAGTCGAATCACTCGTTGCCAGTGATTTTAACGGCGATGGTCATCTTGATATTGCTGCTGCCCTTAAGGGGTTTATGATGTTCGAGCTAGATAAACCAAACGCTATAAATGTGTTGCTTGGATATGGTAATGGAAGTTTTGGAGGACCAATCATTGTTTCGACTGGAGATTATAATCCAGACAGTATTAATGTTGGTGATTTCAATGATGATGGTCGATTAGATCTTATTTTTTTTAGCTTCGATGATCATAATGTCGGTATTCTATTAAACAAGAGTCTTTGTTTCTCACCAAAGCTCTCAAACCAAACAGATCCATCGGCCAATGATTTTTCTTAACTTTCGTTTGAAAAAAATGGATTTTAAAAATTTTTCAAAAAAAAGATTTTGCTTGCAACAAAAACATTGTAAATAGGGCTTTTGCTTTTTCAAAATTAGCTAAAAAGAACAATCTTCGATTGCTTCTCATCAATATTTGACTTTTTTCGTATTGAAAGTGAGATCAATAATATTTCAATAAATATATTAATATAATCAATAGAGGGCTGGACCATATCCCTCCTGCAAAGAGAAATTGTTTCACTTTAAGGAGAAATGCTTAAACCTCAAAAAGTCAAACAGAATTTCTTTTACGAAGTAAACCTCAAGATATTTTGTAGGCAGAAGTCGTCGATTCATGTCCCTACTTATAAAGCGAAATGGATAATTTTTCTTTAATTTTTTTCGATCTTAAGGAGAGTTTGAAGTAGAAATGGTGGATCCATATCGCAAGGTATAAGTAGAAAAGGAAAGAAAATAAAGAGAAATGGTTGAGTTCGTTTTTTTTGTTTTGTAGCGTAATAGAAGTTTCAAGTAGAAATGGAGTTGTACTATTGGAAACGATTTTATTTGCAGCTTGAATAGTTCAAGGACGTCTCCGCTTATAAAGTGGGGTTGAAATAAATTAGAGTAAAAATAAAAATTTTCTGTTGTGTTTCGTTTCATGTAGAGGGAGTTTCAAGCAGAAATGGGGTTTTGTAACAAAAATAGTGATATTTCAAGTAGAAGCTGTTTAGCCGAACCGCATTTATACTTAGAAATGGAAATAAAATAGATTTAGCAGTAATCGAGAATGTTTTAGCTTAGATTAGTATTCAGCATAAGTCGACTTTTGTCTGTGAAAATGTATTAAATATCAAGTGAAATTTTTTTTATAGAATTGCCCGTGAATAAATTGAAGTGGAAGATTTCAAGAAAGAAGTTGAGAAGTTTTTTGTAAAACAGGTTAAGTGTTTGGTTTTAGTGAATTAATAGATGATCGTTTATAAGATATTTTCTGTGGGATATATTTTGTTTCTATTATATATGTTTAGGTATGCTAATGGAATGAGCAAAGTTAATCGTGCCCTATCATTCGAGTGTAAATACAATAAATGATGCCCTACTCTATTATCCAGCTGAAAGCTAAGAAGAAAGAAAATTTTATTTATTCCATCTGAAAGATGTAACTATTGTTAGAAAATAATGTTAGCGTCATATTTATCATATGATTTGAGTTACTTTGTGGACAAAGGTACATAGTATAACAGTTTCGCTTTGGAAAAAGAATCATTTCCCATTGCAAGAAAAACCATTTCGTTGAAAATTTAAGTCTATGCGAAATATCATAAAATGGATTATATTTGTATATGTATATAGATTTTTTTTTCATTTCTCTTTAATATGTATGATTTTTTGTGGGGTGAAGCATTTCTCCACAAATGAGAACAATTTCCTCAACGACTGGGTACAACTGTCCACTGCTGAATCAATAATAAATGAATATATGAATGAATGAAAGAGATCATGTAATGAATAAAAATAAGTAAAAGATCGAAGGTTGATGAATGAAGAGAAGAAAATGAAGTAATGGATGAAAATTGAGAACGAGTTAATTGATGAGAGGAGAAAATCAAAGAATCGACTAAGTAGCAGATTTATTCAGGAGCTGATGAGAAGTCAAAAGCAAGTGAGTGCGAAGATAGATCGATAGTGAGATATAATGCTTTTTGTTTTCGTTTTACGTACACATTTCAATTATTTGTTCAAATTATGTCGCTGTTACTACGAAGAGACTTCCGTTAGTTTGATATACTTTCCTCTCTGATCATTTTTGCATAACTAGCTACCTCTTTTATTCTCATTATTCGTTTCCCTTATTTGTATATCATTTCTTTATTCTACCTGTCTGACATTGACCTTGAACAAATGAGCCAATGATGATGAATTTTTTATAAACTTTGTTATTCATCAAAAGTTGAATACTTATCTGATGTAATTTGTAAATCTATAAAATTATTGACATTTGGTAGAAATAATTTCTTTTTTGTAATATTTATTACTTTGTTGAAAGACTTTATAGAATATTGTTTCTACTTTACTAATTAATCTGGAAACGATGAAAGAAGTTGATGAAACATAAACGATCATTATATCAAAACTAGCTTCAATCTCTTGTAGCGTAAGTTCAAATCGCATGAGAGATCGGAGTGAATTGAATTTAATTTGCTTAAATTCAGTTCGACTTCAAACTACATAGATTACCTCAAGTTCGATCCGTTTTTATTTTCGACATCTGTTCTGAAACTGAATCTCCATAAAGCCAAGTTAAGATAGATTATAATGATAAGAATTGAGAAGTTGAAGAACTACTTAGTAGAACTGTTTATAATGAAAAATGAAATCAAATTGTTTATTACGACTTGAAGATACAAAGATTACAAAACAGTAATGTAGATAAAATAAAAGCAAACTGAACTATTTGTACAATAACACAGTTTCCAATTAGATAAAAAGATGATATCTGGAAACATTTTTCTCGGACATGTACTCATTGTGATATAAAATAATGAGAGAATAACAGATCAAAGAAGTGTGTGGTTTTAAGTAGGTGCTTGTCCCAAAAAGAACGGGTCTAATTGTTATAAAACAAGAAGAGTTATTGCGTATGAATATTAAATTAAGAATACAAAAAAAAACAATCAAATATCTTTTTTTTGTCTGTATCCACAATATCACATTTTTGTAGCATTGATTCTAATCCAGTCAGTTATTTTTATCCTGCATTTTACTTTAACCGTTTTCTCTTTTCAAAAAATTGTTCAAGTTCATTTTGATTAGATTCAAGACGAACCAAACTGTTTCAGGTCGCATAAATTCAATTCATTTTTGATCTCTAATTTGTATTTCTCACAACTTTTGCTTTTCTCTAATTGACTTTGACAATCATAAAAATGGATATATATGTGATTTTTTAACAAATTATAAGGAAAAATGATAAATTACCGACGCGTGTTCCGACCTTTGTTCAAAATTCATTTATCAGAGTTTTGTAAAAATGCGATGAAAAGCAAAATGAATTGATAAATAGATCGAAGAAAGTTGGTAAGGTTAGCATGAGTCTAATTTATCATGCTTTATTTGATATAACTAGCTACGATTTTCATTCTAATACATCACTCAGAAGATTAGAGTATGTCGGCTATACTATGTTAATTTATTTTGATAAAACTTATATTTAAAGTTTCGTAAAAACTCACGTCTCCATGTCTAGTGGAGTATTCATACAATTTTCACGGAAAATCTAGATTTTTTATGTTTTTTGACGGAAAGTTCACATAAAAATTGATAGCTAAAAATAGCACAAAAGCTTACGTTGAACAACGTATTTTGGTCGTAGATCAGAGTTTTATATTTCACGTGATGTTAAGTGGATTCATTGTTTGAGCCATTTGAGGCAACTTTTTAAGACACAATAGTTATCAATGCCTCTGGTTCTGATAGAGCATAAAATTCTTTACAAAATCATGTTCTTCGAAGCTATTGAACGGATGAACACAAGATGAAACTGAGAGTTTTTTCTACATTTATGTAAAAGATAGTTTATTCTCAACTAGGGATGACACATTTACTTAATGTTTCAAAAAAAGTAAATTTTTCCATTTGGAAACCATGTATTTCGTAAATCAGAATATTACTAATGCATACTCAAATAAGAACTTGTATTAGAAACAGTGATAGACTATTTACATAAGTTTATATTAAACTATCATCGATTACTGAATTGTCAGTATTACAGGTTAATGAATCATTTAAACGTTAATATCACGTTAAAGTTTTCTTAATCACATTCACTTTACTTAAAATTACGTAATTAAACACTACATGTAGAATTAACCTATATCATTTTGCTTTTTTCAATCACAGTAGACTGATTGTGAGAAAATAGTTGACTTTAATAAGACTTGAATATACGAAGGCTTTCAGGATCAAGAAATCCGAATATTTACATAGTTCGTTAGAATTATCAGATATTATTTTAATCGTGGCCGAATACTGATTTCTGCGATTTATTCTTTAATGTCCGGAATTATAGCGAAACTGACACTCTTCAACCATTGTGTAAGCAACTCTTAGCTTTTTTAACTTTCGCTCTCCAAGCGCAACTACTCTAGATGTCGATCATAGGTGATACTGTGAGGTGGTAGACGATGAACCTATACGGTTCATTAGCTAACGATCATCGAGTATGATTGGAGTTGAGCATCAAAGTTTACTGACACGGTTCATTCTCAAAAGAAAAAGAATTTTTGTTTATACTTAAGCCTCATGAAAACTCACTTAAAGATACTTGCTTGACTTTGTTTCTATTAATAATTGATACTTTCCTGATGTATAGCTATTTTATTCTCAGCACTATTTAATACATATGCATAGCTATTTAATTTTTTCTTTCTTGACTTTTGAATAACTATACAACTATTTAAACATGGCCAACACTATTTTATGGAAATACATAGCTATTTATATGTTGCCATCATTTTTGGACAAGTAGCTGTTTAAATATTATTGATTTTTTTCGAGCAGGGTTTGGGTGGTGAGTTCATTTGTTTTCTCATAATTGGAAACGTATCGTTTCTCAGTTTTAATTATAGAAGTGATGAATAACCGTTTTAAGTGTTTTAGTATCTATTTTGTGCGTCTTTTATATAGCTATTCCGCAGTATCGAAGTACTACAGTGAAACTTCAAAATTTTGAACAGCAAGTTGAAGAAAAAACCAAATCTACAATTATAACTGACTCTGACAAAGAAGTGTGACCTTTCACGAGTTATGAAAAAAATAATGTTTTTATTTCCTGTGGCAAGAATCAACGATATCTAATTTTTTCGATTAATTCCCCACATGTGTATTACAAACTCATGTCTTGCTGTAAAGTTTCTCCTAAAAGTTTCAGCCATGAACAACATTGTTTAATAAAATTGCATAGTTAGTTGTACATAATTGGTGAAAGGTCACAGTTTTTTGTTGAAATATTTTTTTTAAATTTTATATAAAACGCAAAACGTTTTTTTATTCAAGATTAAATTCAGTTAAATATGATACCCTGCTATTTTCGTGAGTACGAAAAAAATCGAAAATTTGTTTTTCAATAATGAGATCAAATTTTTATTATTTAACTCTAGTAAAAAATGAATTGAACTCTCAAATTATCGGCTGATTTGTTTAATCAATTGTCTAGGGAAGATGCCTGGAAAAACAGTCAAGTGACGACTGACGATTCAGTTCAATTATCAAAATATTTTCTCACAACATCGAGCTGAAATTTAGAGAAGACAAATCAATAGTCTATATGAAATGACTAAATCATTTTTCTATTCCATTTGTGACATTAGACATTTTCATCTAATTGATTTGCTTTTTTCTTGGGAATCATAAATCGAATAAAACCATCATCACGTTCAATTAATGTTTCATTATGATTAACATCTTCTTTAAATAGTATGTTTAATTTAAAAGATCCAATTGGAATATCAGATTGACGAATAGTAGGATCAGTCATTGATCTATTTAAATCAGGTCGAGTACCTTCAATAGTAATGAATTTTTCTGTTCGAGATGTTTTTAATTCACCTTTTTTAAATCCTGCAGCTTCAACAATTAAACAATATTGTATATCATCTTCATATAAATTATAACGAGGTTGCCATTGTTCACTTTCATTTCGAATAAAATATCCTGCATCATCATAAACAAGTTTTTCTGATAATTCTAAACAAAGTGGATCTTTTATTAAATCATCTCGATATTGTCGATCAAAATGTACAATATACGGTTGAGTATCATGTTGTACAATTTGTACATTTTGTTGATTAATATTATTTGAAGCATTATTATCTTGTTTGAATAATTGTGGAAGTTTACTATTAACAAAATAAATCATATCATTAATAATATCAAGACTACGTTTATTTTCGGAATTTTGAAGTAAATTCATAATACCATCAAGTGATTGTTTATTCCAAACATCAGCTGGAGTGGAATGAGCTTTTGCTAAAATATAATGACGAACATCAATTCCATTCTGTTGTGATATAAAATATTCAATTGATTTCGAGACACGATCAACTACTAATTGTGTTGTTTGTGGTTTTCCTCCAAAAATTTTTCGAATTTCGTTATCAATAACTTTCTCGAGATCATCCATTGTTTCAATATCAACTAAGTTATGAACGATAATAATACTTTTTTTATTAGGAGTATTTCGACAATATTTTAAGATTTCTTTTATATAGATTTGATCTGTAGCACGTAGACGATTGACTACAATAATTATAAATGTAGATAAATGCAAAACTACTTCTCGTAAAAGTGCTTCTGTAGCTCTTTTAAATCCAATTTCATCATTTTTAACTGGTGTATCTGTACCAGCAGTATCCAAAAATACAATATTTGTGTAATTTTCTCTTCCAGCTGTAATAGATATGCCTTCTGTAGATATTAAATTTCCATTAGGAAGTTCAATTTTACAAAGTTTTTTTAGTAAAAAAGATTTTCCACGATTATATGCACCAATAACAGTAGCTATAACACCTTGTTTAGGTTCAGATAATATTTTTATTGATGAATTATTATCAGATATCATTCGTATTGGTAGAACATTTTTTGTATGTTTACCAACTAAAATTTCCCATCCTTGAGAACGTAAATCAGATATATTATTAATACGAATGATAACATCATAAAGTGTATCAGTTGATCTGTATTTGTGAGATGGTTTATTATCCGATGAATCGGTATCATAAAGTTTAAGACTTCCAAGGATTGTTGAAAGTGCTGTTTCTTCATGAGGAGTAGTCGATGATGAATTACTCTCGTCCTTATCGTCAGGCGAATTTGATTTTGATGCCTTAAACATATTCTTAATGGAACCTTGTTTTTTGTGCATTTTATCGTTGAAATACTTTGTTAATGAGATTATCTATTTACACATTCGTGGCGATGGGATTCACTGGCAGATCACACGATATTTTAATAACAAACTTAATAAAAAGAACACTTTTTTTTCTTAGGCAAGAGGTTATACATAATGTGTGGCCTGCTCTGCCTCACTATTTTTTTGAATTCTTTGTAGCATAGAGTAACGTTTTTCGTTAAAATATGATCAGCTAGTTTTGCGCTTCAGATGACTTCTTGATTGTTGTCTATAAGCAGGTTTCAGCTCTTCGAATGACATATACTAATGAATAAGGATCGCACGAAACTGTAGGATGCAGATTCTATGAGGCTCCTTTTTTTAAAATTCTTATCTATCAAGCGAAGAAGAGGATTGACAATTTCAGTCACTCGAAAATCTCCAAAAATGGCGGTCTAATTATAATAATGGTTTTCAATATACTAATAGCAAAGCTCCATTCAAAAAACGGAGTCTCATAACACCTGCAGTTTTTGACGCTCTTTCAAATAAAGTTATTATATCTCAGCCAAAGTACAAGGAATGGAGCTGAAACTTTCAGTGATATAAGAATAACTCATTTCTAGTATGTCCTGGAATTTGTAACTCTATACAATGTATTAGTACAAAGATCGAGTTTTAACAAGATAACTAAGCGAAATCAATAACTGATTTTATTTTGATGGGAGTGGGGTGAGGTCATAACCAAAAGAAATGCGAACTTGTAGTGGAAAAGTTTCTTACCTGTAACTAAAATGATGGATCGACTATTTTCTTACTTTGTGATATATTTGCTATTGTTTCACAATGTTTCAATTTTTATATTACTTATTTTTCCCAGCGAGGAATTTTATTCAAATGTAGTTTTCGTTGTTACATAGAAACAATCAAATACAAAATAAAAGAAATTTGGTGGATAAAAAATAAAAATCATGAATGACGATGAGAAATTAAATAGCACAAAAAAAACATCAGTGTTCCATTAACAAAAGCAAACATATTCAAAATAGAGGTGTATGAATAAAAACAACCTCAGCACTATTTCTCTACTCATTCAAAGCACAGAATAATTGCATTGAAAGATTGAGAGAATTATTTCAGTTAATTACTATGTTTTTATACCAGTACGACAATTCTAGCAAGCTTTTTCTCATAAATTTGTTTCTTTATTTCGTTAATATGTTTCAACTTTTCACAAGTAAAAATGAAATACTCATTATCCATGTCCTTTACAAAAATATTTATCATGTTTGAGAGATCGAGGAATGAAAATGTATTGCATCATGATGATTTTGTGTGGTTGAATCTAGAAATTTCTTCAATGTTTGATTTGTATGTTTAATAAAAAGAAAAAAAATGTGTGCGTCACTTTTTCTGCGCACAAAGTTAGTAATACTATATGTCAAATTGAATTTATGATTCATAAGCAGAAAAAGAAAAAGAGAAAATACCCGCCTAAACCACATTATATAAATGGCCTTATTGAATTGTTTGCTTGGAAAAAAAACAACTCATTAATCGAACCATTCATCTTGTAAACTTTATATACAGTAGTTATGAATTCGTTCAAAGGCTGGCATGGAGCAGCTAACGAATATGATTTCTGAAGCTCATTTAATGTTTGATTATAATCACGCTATCAATATTGAATATTTACGTAGTTTGGCGCACAGAATGTTTTTAGTCCTATCACGCAACTGAAACACGAAATTCAATAGAGAAAAACTTATATATTACTAATACTAAGACATTGATTTTTGCTGAGATCCTATTAGGAATCGATGAGAATGATTTTGTGATAAGAACTATAAAATTATAAGCAATTGAGCGTCAAGATCTATCGTTTGTTCCGGCTAGACTAGAAGTTCCAATAGGTTTACTACAAAACAGAATAGTTATTGCTGACGTCATGTTATCTACACGAACATGAAACATTAACAGAAATCTTCTCAACGAGTTAAAAGCCGTCGGTCGATCTTTTTGTTGTTACAAATCTTGGTGATAAATCACAAAAAGATCAAATCAAAGCCATGGCGGATATTCAAAATAACCTGAATATTTCGTCAACTTAATTTCTTAGAAAGCTTTTAAAACCTTTTTTACACATCAATCTTACGAACGAGAACATTATGAATTTTTACATAGGGTAGTCTGAAAATTTGGGCGACAGCTCTCTAAAATTTCGTACTAATTGTTTTTATTCCTCATATTGGTATATTCTAGCAACGAGATCTGTTGTGTATTAAAACACCAATACAAATTTTAATAGCTGTCATTTAAGTCAAAGGAACTGTCCCTTATACTCCCATTCGCTCAATTTCTTTCCTTTAAATTATTTTTTTGTTAAGACCGATATGAGAATACACGAGCACAAAATCATTCTTTGGACTTTTTCACTCTTAGCAAAAAAAGCAATATTTTAGGAGGAAGATCATCGTCAATAGATATTTACTCCCTTATTATGTCAAGACCAATATCTCATCCATAGTTGCATGAATAATAACCAAATTTTTATTATAATTATATAAAACTCAAGGTATTCTGTAAAATAAAATTAAAATCATCTGATTCAATGACTATACTCACGATCATTGTCTATCATAAAAAATCCTATTTTTAATACTTAGTTTTCAATGCATGACAGACATTGTTTAATCTACGACTTCAGAAAGACACTCAACTAAAAAGTGAAATTTTTACCATAAATGCAGCTTTATAAAATCTATCAAATAAAAGAAAACAAGCAAAAAAATATGTCAATCTTTATTAGTAGGATTCAAACGTTTGACAAGACAGAGTTTATGACGCAAAACATATGAGAAAACAGCTAGTTTTTCAAGATTTTAGTTTGTTAAAAGTGGCGTTTTATGAAAAATAAATATCATATTCAGAATCAACATGCGAAAATACGCCAAAAACTTTAATTTTTATCGCAAAATATTTTCCACCAAAAGCAATTTTTCATAACTGAAATTTCAAAATATTAACTGTTTTTGGGGGATCTTATATGGAAATCCACTCTTTATTAAAATATCAGTTATTTTGCTAACAGTTAAAAAGTCCATCGAATAATTTCATGATCTTGTATCCTCACATTAGCCCCAATAAAAAATAATTAATCGGAAAGAAGTTGAGCGAGGGGGGTATACTCATGGGAAAAGCGCCACTTCCTTTTTTAAATTTACTTTTGATAAACATATTTTCAAGATTTCTTCTTTAAGAAATATATTATCAATACTCAAAGGTATTATAGTATTCAATATAAACTATATAAGATACAAATAATATGTTTTCATAAGAGAGAATTCGTGACAGGACCAAGGAATCGAGACATCGGTCAAATTTAAATTTTTCATTTGATATTCTCATCTTGTTCAGTATTTGATGCTCTATCTTTTGGTACATTACACTAACCATTTCGTTAATTGTTTTGTTATTCTAAAAAAATACTTTTTTTTTATAAAGATAACTTTTTTTAGAGTATTCTTCAAATGTGCTCATAAATGCTTCACAGTAAAATTGAGCTAATTTTTCACCAGCTTATCCAAATGCGCTAAAAATTTGGATGTAGAAGTTTTTGATGATGCTGAACAAGATGAGAATATCAAATCAAAAATTTTAATTTTGACCGATGTCTCGATTCCTTGGTCTTATCATGGATTCTCTCTTAAGAAAACATATTATTTGTATCTTATATAGTTTATATTATATAATCGGACTAGTCTATATCGAATACTGTAGTACTTTTGAGTATTAATAATATATTTCTTAAAGAAGAAATCTTGAAAATATGTTTATCAAAAGTAAGTTTGAAAAATTTATCAAAATAAAAAGCAAAAATAATAGGAAAAAAATCAATTATATGTGATATAAAATAATGTTTGGGATCTGTTCATTGATTTTTCTAACGTATCGAATACGACCAATAATGATTTTGAATATGTCAGTATGTAGGATACTTACGGTAGTATATACCTACAAAATTTCAGCTTGAAAAACCCTACTGTTGATGAATGGCGAAATATACAATATATATGGCCTACACCAATTATAGTCATTTTTGACCTGAGAATATCTTTATTGTGGACTTAATATCTCAAGAAAGGAAAGGTTTTAGAAGCTGAAATGTTTACCGTTTTCATAATTCATTTAGGGCTCCATACTGACAAAATTTCATTGAAATCGGAGACATCGATTGAGCAGAGGTATTGGGAGATGTATAGTCTGTTTCGTGCACTGACTCCTAGGAATAAGGAAAAGAAATTGAAAAAAGTACAAGAACAACATCTTATTTCTTCTGATAGTGAAGCCGACGATGATGATATTATAAGAACAATTGATCCATTGAGAATATCTAGTTTTAATGGCCATCATCTTACTACTTCAACTGCTGCAATTTCACCTGCTGTAAATTCGATTAATAAAGATTCTTGGTTTAAAATGATAGAGACAAAGTACTTAACACTACTATTAATTGGTCAAGAACGTTTAGAAAGGATGATGAAGACTTTATACAAGAATCAAGTAGAAATTCAAAAGGCCTTGAAGAAAAAACAGGTATGATCCATAGTTATCTTTCATTTTAAAAGAAAAGAAAACGATATTAATACAGTAAAGAATGTTACTGATGATAATGTTATCTATTCTATTTATTGTAGGTGCTTGTTTCAATAGAAGAGCCAGGTGATGTAGTTGATGATAACACAAATTTTTCATCTATATTGGTAGGTGTAAAATTTACTTATCTTGTAATAAATTTGCTTTTATTTAGATGTACAGATCATGTGAAAGTGATCGACCTATTAATTTATTAAAGATTCCTGGAACAAAAGCAAAAGTTAATCTTTAAGTGACAAATTTAGTACAGTTGCTGTATTCGATGAAGGAACTTGTTGCATTACAACCAGGTGATACTTTTGAAGATAATCGATATAAATTGATTCAAGGTAATAATTCTATCGTGTGTATGTGTAATAAGATAGTTTTTATTTTTAGAAGCTGTTCGATGCAAGTTTAAATTAAACGATGATTAACTGGAAGAAGTTTTCACCGAATGGCTTCGAGAGGTCTTTTTGGCGAAGAAGCGAGTAGCAGTGGCAAAGATCAAATCATTAAACAGCAATAAATAGATTCTTTGTACGTAAGGATTTATTTTGTTAATTGTCTTGATTGAAATAAAAGTTCGAAAAACGTTTATCCAATATGTTTAGAAGTAAGACAGTAAATATATCTAGTAAGATTTACTAATAGGAGGTAACGTGTCTGCTACTATATTACACAAAAATGTGGCGTTATCGCGTGTTATATTAGTTTATAGCGGCGTCATTTTACGCTATAACGTCAATAATGATGGCTATATGACCGCAATAACGCCTCTATTTAATCGCTATCGATGACATGGGTCGTCACCGGTTTCTTTCATTTCAGTTATCTCATAACTCTTTCTAGTTTCCCTACAACCTGTCTAGGAATGATGACTATAAATAGAAGTGAACCTTTTTAAAGTTCTACTTGGCTAGTTAAGTCAAGTTACAAAGAGTGGTTTACCTTAGTCATAGGCGTCATCTCTAGAGGGAACACATAGAGATATAGGGTGTAACCATAGATAGGTCTTAAAGAATGATAGAGACTATCTATAGGTAGCCCTAAAAATTATATGATGACTCTCAAGACTTTCTGAGTCACCTTCACTTCGTTTGAGTTCTTCGAGAGCTAAACTGGAGCTATCACATACTTACTTCGGTAGTATAATACTTCTCTGTAGAATAGTCTTCTTTGCTTGTATTGTCACTCTTCTATTCACGTTTTTCCAAATAAGAAGGAATGGGAAGCAAATAGCATTTTATAACAACGTAGAAAAGATCTCCTGGCTAAAGATTGTTTTTTTTTTCTTCTTTTCAAATTTTTTCTCTGCCATTCGTTCCATTACCTTCTTGATGTTTTTTTCGCAAGTGATCTTTCAAAGTTTGCCTTGACGAACAGTGCAATTATATTAACTCGATGATGTTGTTTGTATTTGATTATTTGAATGAAAAAAAAGTTCGATATATTATCTTCAGTAAGATGAATAAACTGCCTAGCAACACTGAATGTAAAATTTTTTGTTGATAATTTCTGCGCTTGAATATGGTGAGAAAAAAAATAACAAGAAAAGGCTATCAAGTCACTTCCACTTCAAACAGTTCCTCCTGCGATATTTACGGGTATTTGTAAAATACGCTTTCACCCACTCTTATCGCCCTTTCAATCGAAAACATACAATGTTGTATTCCATTTCGTTAGAATCGAAAATTTCACAAAGATCATCTCATCTTTAAGCGACCTCTATTTTCTCTATAGGCATCAACTGTTATTGCCCAGCCATCTCTACTCGAAATTTGATAACAACAATTTATATCGTACTTTCCAACTTCATCAAAGAATTCAAAACAAAATAGACAAAAACACTATTGAAAGTTTACCACCAATTATTTATGATAATACCAGTTTAGATATATCAGTTCAAATCACATTACATTCAATATTATTAAATATAAATTCAATAAAAAAAAATTAAAAATTAAAATTAAACCAACGACATATTCATCAGTTTTTTCCAACAATATCAAATATAAATACAATCAAATCTTCAAAACTACGACTTCAACTGAACAATACAAATAGAACGATGACAACTGAAAATGCAAATAATGATGAGTTTGAACCTGGTCTAACGCATCATATTAAACATATTAATCCAATAATAATTCCTACAACAAAGGATAGATTTACTGGTACAGTTTGTTGTCATGCTAATCAATTGATGTATAATGCTTTTGATAAAACGACTCGATACTGTCGTTTAACTTTTATACCTGATATTACAGTGCCCAAAACAAAAATAAGTATTGAATGGATTAAATCGAAGACTAGCACTAATGAAAATGATGATGAATGGATTCAAGATATTTTTTATTCAGAAAAATATTCAGGTTATTTAATACTTAATCGTGCACGTTTATGTTTATATAATCCTGTTACAAATGTACTTAATGAATTTTTTACATTCAATAATCGTACAATGAAACGATTAGCATGTAGTGAAAAAAGTATTTATCTAATATCTGTTGATAGTAGTAATGCTAATAGTGATGAAATTATTATAATGAATTATAATAAAGAAGAAAAATCAATTAAAACCTTTAGTGATATAATATCAAGGCAAACTAATAGACGATCGGCACCATATTTTGGAAAAATTAGTGATTTATCTGTTGGGGCAAATGAACAAGTCATAATTGGTTATCGTTTCGAACGTCGTCGTGAAGTTGGTATTTGTGTATTTAATGTAATAAATGATGGTGAAGAATGGTCACGTATTCGGCATTTAGTATTGAATGACTGTTGGGATGAGAATTTACCATTTACACCAAGAATTGATTGGTGTGAAGCACTGAAAGTTTTTATTCTTATTGAATACATGACTGGCTATTTAATAATGATTGATCAAGAAGGTCAAGTCACAGGTGAATGTCGCGTTATGCATGTTAAAGATCAACACGAATCACCGATTAACTTAAGTATTTCAACAAATGATTGGCTTTGTGTGCGATATGAATCATCAATTACTATTTTCAAAATTACTTTATAAAGAATTTTCTTGTTTCAATGATAAAATTATTCATTGAAAACTATTTCTTTAACTGATATTTGAGTTATTCTAAAATCAAGAAACCACAGTGTAATACTGCTAGATTTTTGTTATTTTTTTTCGAAAGAAAATTTTCTATAGATGATTACAAATCTATTCGTTTGATTTGTTTATTTTGTTCTTACTCAATCAAAGAAAAACAACAGATATATGATGATATAAAGTAACATGAAAGTTTGTTTTAATAGGACATACTGATTGATTTATAGCAGAAGAAGTGCACCAGATTTAATAACCGGTCGAAACAGGAAAGTGGACAAAAAAAATGAGATTGACTATATTCAGGCCAAATGAAAAATTTCACTATCAAAACCAAGAAGAGATGTGGACAGATAAAAACGAATTTTAACGTCTTTTGTTTTTTATTACTTAATGTAATTTAATCGTATATAGAATGAAAGACCAAGAGGTGTTGATTATTTCGATATTGGACTCGAGATGATTTCATTAGATTATATGCGTCAGTTGTCTATCAACACTAAATACTAAATAATTAGTGATTTATTAAACTTAACCCTTCGTTTGTGTCGTGGAGTCCGAGCGGATCCATTCTACAGTTTTTGATGCGGTGCTCCTTCTAGATTTGATATTTTGGGGCATTCCTTTAGTGTAATCTCTAGTCTAGTGTTGATGGTTAATGTCATAAACATAATTCATATATAGTGCTAAAATAGAGAAAATCAATCTATGGGTCTACACGGACTCCACGACAGAGGCAGTGTTAAAAGAACAAATATTCGTTGCATCTTCTTGTCTCAACTTAGTATGGATTTAACATTTTTGCAAAACCAACGACGTAGTCATGAACCGCGTCTTATGCCAAAAGTGAAACTTGCTTTACTTTCCCTTGGTTATCGCCTTTGGTCAAATAGTGTTGAAGAATTTAGTGTGAACAAGAATCCGAATCGAGAAAAAAAAAAGATATTATCTATGTTCAGCACGGATTGGAAGAAAAATTCGACAAATCTGCCACGATTGTGGGCAGAATGTATGTTTTTCTCAATCGTCCACTATTAGGATAGTAACTTGTCAGCAACACAAAGACAGGGACTAGATAGAATATGTTTTGAATTTGCCAGACAAAGTTGTATCACAAGATTTATACTTCATCGAAAAGAAATGACTATTTAACAAACTTCACAATCATGATGAAGACAAAAGAACAAACAAATAAAGATATTTGCAAATAGATGCTTTTCATTTCTTTTTCATTCACAAAATATGTCTATACCAAGATATCAGTGTGTTTCTCCTATACTAAACTAAAGCGGTTGATTCTAGGATCCCTGATTTGCGCTTTAATGCTGTTGTGAAAGAATTGCACAGCTTATTTCAGAAATGTTACATCTTCATGCTGTGAAGATGGAGCCAGACACATCAGTCAGCATAATGATAGTCTTTATCGCCTGATAGTGCACGAATGACTAGCTTGAATAGAAAGAAAATACTGAGTTTTTGTTATAATCTCTAGTTGTGCCCACTCGGACCCCACGACACAGTTGAAGTTTCAAAACGAGAACACAAACGAAGGGTTAATCGACAATATAAGAATTCATTTGAAAGAAAAAAAAATAGAAATAGCGAATCATTCGAAGTCATCTTGATAGTTCGCTTTTCAAGATATATTTTTACAATAAAACTCTTCATTTAAAATAATGTTTCCCTCCTATCCGTAACTATCAATAGTACAGTGTTCTCAAAAATGTTTTAAACAATATTTCGGAAGTTTGTTCGTACAAACAAAGCCTTCACATTTATATCTATCATCTAAGAAAAATTAGTTTATTACATTTGATAAATAGTGAAATTCTGTGAATTTACTTTCCTAACAAACTTTTGGGATACTTTGTAGATAAATAATAGATTTCGGAAGAAGTTCTGAAATTCTAAATTTTCAGAGTAATTTGGAAGATCTCACAACTCTGTCCCCAAGAAACTTCTTCACCTCTATCTTGTTGTCGACTGTTGTTCTTTTAAAGGATTTGAATATATCGGAAATTCAAATTCTTCAATATATAATGAAAAGCTACTAAAGATACGATTAATTCGCTTTCTTCTCGAAAAAAACCTAGAGAGAAATAGGTATTGTTAAAGACTGTTCAATTATAAAATACTCGTTTATAATTCATCATCAGGAAGTAAATTTTATGTGTTTGCCATTAAAATTAGAAATAAAGATTAACAAGAAATAATATCTCTCTGATGTACTAGCTTCATCTATCATTTATGTATGGCATTCAAAGAAATATAGAGATACATTCTTGTTTATTATTGGTCAATACATTTATTCATTGATTGTTCGATCATTGCTCGAATCGAAAATCAATTGATAATCTTTATTATTATTTTCATAATTTGCAATAAGTTAGATGATTAATAAAAATAAAAGTCAAAGATGAGTGAAGATAAGGTTAAATCACTCATTGATCGACCAATAACATCATCAATGATAGCGACTTCTCAAATAAAAGTTTTTTATTATGTTAATGATCAGAACCTACCGTATTGAACAAAATTGAAAACCAATCGTTTACCATATGTAAAAGGTTGTAAATATGCTCTTGGTAATAATTGTTCAAAATATAGATTTTTCTTTTGCGACAATTAACTCATCTATTGAAAAGTTAAAGAAGAAATTATTAATAATGAACAAATTTTACCATTTGATACACAAGATCGTATTCTCGCTTATCTTATTTCCATTGAAGGTAAAACAATATCAAGTGTTAGTGATGGAGAAAATGAACAATTCAAACATCATCATCATCATCAAAATGATAGAATATTAACATCAACACCAAATAGTTCATTTTGTAGTCAACAACCATGTTTATAATGTATGAGTCGAAGTTATGCATCAGTAATAGTGCTGATTATAAAAAATGCTTTGTTAACCCTTTGAGGCCCGAATTTACTGAATTTTTCGAGATATATTGAATCTGTAGTGGCAAGTCTACGATAAAATTTTCAGCTCTATGCTATGCCAATTGAGGAAGATTTTTGCCAAGCAAGGGTCAAAAATAGCCACTTTGTGTCCAATACTTCTTAATTCAGACTCGCGTCATAGGCTTTGTTTTTCTTTTTGTTAGAAAGAGCACGTCGACAAGCGGAGCATCGCAAAATTCTTTTTTCGAACTCTCACTTTTTTAATGGAGAAAATGGATCACAAGTTTCACAACTCAAAAACTATAGACCGAGAAAATACGGAAAAGATTTTTTGTTCTTGTCAAAACCACCATGTTTTTCAAGGAGTCGTTTACAGAAATCATCAAAATTTTTGGTCAAAAAGGAGATTTCGATTAAAAAATCATATCGTATTTGAGAGATCCAAGGACGGGTTATCTTCCGAAGTATTTATCTTAGTATCAAAATTTCCGACGAAAATTGACTTTTTGAGAGACTAAAAAAATATGATACGTTGTGCTTTTTAGTGTTTCCCATATACTCTATCATCCATATAATTTTGTACGGATCTTCAACAGTTTTCAATATTTATTGAAAACATATCTCCAGGATCCTCAAAAATCCGAAGATTTGAAAATTCTTGCGGTAGGAAACATATATCTTACTGGACCTGAAAAAGTTAATGCGAATACTATAAAAAAAAGGTTTACTCCATGAAGAAATGAGATAAAATGATGGTTATTATTTATATATGAATTATAGATAGGTATATTTCTATAAAACGACCATTATTAAAGAATGGATGTTTGTTTCCTAGCTTTCATGCGATCAAGAAGACAGTGAGATATAATACAATCAAAATCGAAATTAATTTCTGTGATAATTATACTAAATTTCTTCCAGAGAAGGGTCACCAAATCCATAGGATAAGCACTACTTGTTATAGAAATAACAATATTATTCTTTTACAATGAATACATGTTTTTCTTCTAATTTATTTCTTTCATTTTTCGTATAGATTTATTCCTCTTTGGATTTTATTAAATGTACATATAACTATCTATAGAAATACAAAATTTTCTCTCTTTTCTGCATCAATATTATCTGGTTTGGGAACCTTCTACGTATAAGAGGCAAAATGTGCGCAAATAATACATTTTGCTATGGTAACAACGATATTATTTGGGAAAAAGAAGTCTAAAGATTCTCGTTCTTGTTTTTTTCTCTCTCGCTAATGTCTTGTTTACTTTTCTTCTATAAATACTAAGAAAAGGAAGCATACATAGCATACTTTCTTTCTGAAAAAACATAAATATGTCATTTCTTCCACGAATAGTAAGTATTTTAATCATTTGATAAGAATATAGATTTGAAATATGATTGTATAAATTAGTTGATATTGTTTGTTATAATATGGGTAAATTACAACAACACTTCCATAATCACTATTCAATCGAAAAGAAGTGAATCAATACATGAAGAAAATCCTGCTGAAGTTGTAAAACCACAGCGACGTGTGAAATGCGATAAAAGTCAACTATTAAGTCGAGGTGAATTGGAAAGATGTATTAAAAATACAGATGTTATTCAGCTTAATGTTGGTGGTGAAATAATGATGACAACTCGTGAAACACTTACTCGTTCTCCAAAATCAATTCTTTCAATGATGTTTAATGGTGATTGGGAACAAAGATTACCCATGGATAAAAAAGGAAATATATTTTTAGATTTTAATCCAATTCTTTTTCGTCATTTACTTGATCAACTACAAATATTAGATAAAAATAATATAATTAACTTTTATCCTCCTTCTCAACCTTCACTTATTGAACCATTTAAAAAAATACTTAAAAAATTAAATCTTAATCAAATATCCTTATTAGAAAAAAAAATTATTATCTTTAATGTTGGTGGTCAAATAATTACAAATCAACGTAAAACATTTGATCAAATATCTAATTCTACTTTGGGTAACATTGTTACATCGTCGAACACTACAAAATTTGATAATAGAAGCAATGTTTTTCTTGATTATGATCCAAAATCATTTCAACGTTTGATTAAATTATTGAGAAAAAAATCATCTAAAAACGTCGGCTGTTCAAAAGCAATTTCGAATCAAGAATACATTTTCTTCAAAAAATTAGTCCCTGATTTGAATATATGTAGTAAGTAAAATACATTTCATATTAGTAGAAATAGATTTCTTTTACATAATAAGCAAATTTTGCGATACAATTTCCTAACTATATAAATAATTTATATTATTTCATAGATAAATAGTGCATCCATTAAAGTACGTCTTCATCTGATTTATGCAAAAAGAATCAATTACTTGTAATACGATTAATTATTTACATTTGTTAAATTTCTATATTGAAATTCCAATCAACTTGAAATTATTGAAAATTTATACGAATAATAAGCTTTATTAAAAACGTAGAAGTGAAAGCCTCATCTATAAACAAAATCAAAAGTTTATCTTGATAAGAAAATACAAGGATCTAGTTAGGATCTTTTCAGGTTTACGTTTAGAGGTTATTAGAAACTTAACCTTCCAGAATTCTGTCAAGAGCCTACCAAGTATGAATAGAACGATTCACTGAATCTTTTCCTACGTTCAGACGAGGAGTCTTCCAAGACTTTGAAATCTACGGATCACAACAGAATCTCAATAGATCATTAGCAAATCTTTCGATAAAATTGCTTATAGTGTTCATTATGTTTGAAAAATATCCAACTAGATTTTTTAAAACTAAGTGAAGTTTCAAAAAATGCAAATATTTTCTTTTAACTTAAATGAACTGAAAAAAATTCCAGTATATTTTTAAATGAGTTGAAATTAAAAAAATTAAAATATTCTAAACAAATTTGTTAGAGCCGCATTAATAAAAAAAGTCTAAGTATATTTTTAAATGGGCCTAAAATTAAAGAAACATCAAATATATTTATTTAAATCGAATTAAAACTTAAAAGGAAATAAAATTTTACCGTCTAGGAAATATTGAGAATGACATTGTATCTTTAGAATTTTTAAATAATTCTTACTTGCGTAAATTCACATAAAAGTTTATATTTAAGTAAGAAATTAGAATATTGAATGTTGGAGTGACATAGTATAATATGACATATCCAGCTTGGGTAAGCTGATCGGTATGTAAACTGAAGGTCTAGACGATCGACACTCTATGTGTTCATTACTTTAATATTTTATTTAGAAAATCCTGCCAGAAACTTAATACTACCCTAAAGAAAACTTAGTTCAATTCTACAAAGATCCTGTCATGATACTAGACATAATCTTCGAGGAATTCCAATCACATTCTAAAAGATGAGAGCAAAAATTCTTTATTTTTCCGATTTTGAATATTAAAAATCCTGACAGGATTCGGGAATATCCTGGTTACAAACTTCATCCAGGACTTACTCGTTTCCTCAGGAAAAAATAGTGAATCTTTGCAGGATCCTGATCATATCTTTCAGGAATCTTGCGCTGAATCATCAAAAATTTTCCTTAGGGCCATTACTTGAAACAGACAAAATGAATATTGTTGATAATGCGAATGAAAGTAAGAGAGAAAACATTTTTGAGTGGAGTCACCTACCCGCTCTATAGAACACTGTTCAAAATTATATGAAATGAAACTTAAAGAAATATACTATCTTGTCAGTAGGATATAAATAATTTTTATCTCGATTTCAACAAAACAACGCATATGAAAAGAAAAAAACATTGCAGAACAAGAAATATCCATTATTTATACATCTCTATATTTTTTCTATCACTATTGTATACATGATATTTAAGAATGTTCTATATATATGTCTTTCGAGGATTTTTAACTGTTTCTATCATGGAAAAGTTTTTTCTCAAGTGTATATTTTCTTCATATTTGAGAAATCATTGATATAGACATCAATAAAATATATTATAATAGGACTTTTCTTTACGACAACTGAAAATTTTCTCTATTCTTCTCTATCACCTTAAACAGAGTGAAAATCAATACTATAGAAGCTATTTCTTTTCTCATAATTCAAAGAAAGTGAAAGGTTCATTTTGATGATGATCATGTTTTATCTTTCTTTTAGTACCACTTCGTGCCAGTTTGAGAGATATTCCTCCAAATGCCAAATAGAATAAGAATGGTCAAACAGTAGAAGGACAAAATCTAACACTTTCTGCTCCTCGAGGTTTATATGTGGATGATGAACAAACAGTTTATGTTGCTGATTTTTCTAATCACCGCATTGTAGCATGGAAATCGGGTGAAATAAATGGACAAATAGTGGCAGGTGGACATAGACAAGGAAATGGTACTCATCAATTGAACTACCCAACAGATGTGATCGTAGATAAAGAGAGAGATAGTCTTATTATTTGTGATCATGAGAATAAGAGAGTAGTTAGATGGTCTCGTCAAAATGGAACAAGTGGAAAAATAATTATTTCAAATGTCTCTTGTGTGGGTTTGACAATGGATGACAATGGATTTCTCTATGTTTCTGATGGAGACATGGATGAGGTAAGAAGATATCGAATGGGTGAATCCCAAGGAATAATAGTGGCAGGTGGAAATGGAAGAGGAAATCGTCTTGATCAGCTCAATTTCCCCACTTATATATTCGTTGATCGAGAACATTCAGTATTTGTGTCTGATAGAGATAATCACCGTGTGATGAAATGGAGAGAAGGTGCAAAAGAAGGTATTGTTGTTGCTGGTGGACAAGGAAAAGGAAATAGTTTGACACAATTGCATTATCCTGATGGAGTTGTAGTTGATCAATTGGGTGCTGTTTATGTAGCTGATCAAACAAATCATCGAATTGTACGTTGGCCTAAAGGAGTACAACAAGGAAATATTATTGTTGGTGGAAATGGTAAAGGAGCACAAGCAAATCAAATCAATTATCCCATAGGATTGTCATTTGATCGACAAGGTAATCTCTATGTTGCTAATATGGATAACAATCGAGTGCAACGATTTAACATTGAAATATCATGAAATTAATGGTATGAACTGATAAATAAACTTTATTTACTTTTAGCTATTGATTATTATATTTTGATTGCTGTGTAATTTTAATTGAAAAGAAATAAATATACTACTCTTTCTGTTCGAATGTAACACTAATATATTTATTTAAAAATAAATTTTATTTCCTATCAACATCTAACTGAAAAGTATTTTTAAGAGTATTACCTATTTCGTTTATTTAAATGATAAATGTCATCTTGTTATATATGTTTTTTATATTTTACTCTGCTTATTGTTACACTCGGAAGTGCTTACAAAGATTTCACAGTCATACACAACAATTTCATTAGAACATTATGATATTATCATTGCACATAAATTGAAAGCAAAAATACATAATATTATGCTTTACAGGGACACCAGTAGTATGAAGAAAGATAGCTAGGAGAAGAAAAAAGGCATTAAAAATACGGCGTGGAAAGAAAGAATGTAAAATAAGAGAGACTTCGTCACATAGATACATATTTAAGCCGTTGAATAAGTAATGTTTGGTGTTTCATACTCGTACATCTTACTCTGCTTAATCTAAAAAAATGACCCAGATGATCGTTTTTACTTTACAAGATGTATCCCAATAAAATATATCGTTATAAAACGATGAACGACCTAGATCTGATTTGTCTATTTTTCCTAACATTTTCTTTATGTAGCGTTTTACATATTCTTCTAGCCGAGTTTCTTTTGTGATTAAGAATAAATCTAAAGCATGAGCAAAGGGACGGCGATGAACGAATCTTATTCCTGTTTTGAACTTTTTCAACAAGAGTTCTTTTTGTGTTTCCGACAAGAAGAGGTATAGAGGAAATATGTAAGCAAAATATGGAAAGCTGTAGGCAAAAAAACACCTTCTTAGTGCGTCTGTTGAAAGAGACCTACCACCTTTCATCCATTTCAATTTACAGTATGTTCCTTGAATTTTTTCAAGTATCTTATCGATAGTTGGCTTTAAGGAAATTTTGTTTGTCCAAGTAAAGCCTAACTACTTGAATTTATTAACTGACTGAAGTTGGTGATTCTGCATGTAAACATTCACTACTGGATGTTCTACTTGTGAATAATAAACTTGAATGACTGTTTTTGCACGATTTATCGGTTGTTTCCAAGCCTCCGAATAACTCGCTATTTTATTGCATACTGCTGTTTTTTCTTCTTCTAAAAATCTAATCATCTGTTTAAATTTACGCTTAATCACTATGGAAGACGATGAACAAGTAAGGGCTTAAACTACTGCCTTGAGGTAGACCTACATGTGTATAAAACACTTTGGATTTATAATCACCAAAGGTAACATATGCACTGCGACCGCTCAGTCATGAAGCGATTAACTTTAATAATCCTAACAGAATGTCTATACGAGAGAGCTTAACAATAAGACCATTATGCCAGACCCTATCGTAAGCTTTCTCGTAAATAAAGTACACTGCAAGTGTTGGAATATTCGCTGTTAATTTGTTTTTAACTTCTTGGTATATTGAAAGTACTCTGGTGGGCAGTAAACAACCTGGCCTAAAGCCAGATTGTTCATCTGGAATCAACCTGTGTGTTTCAGCCCAGTATCTGACTTTGTCTAGTATAATTTTTTCAAAGAGTTTTGAATGTGTTGCTAATAGCGAAATCGGTTGTGTTTGTTCACAACGTGGAAATCCTGCTTTTAATTTATTCAAAGTGACCATTTTAGCTAATTTCCAAAAATCAGGATATCTGAACTCCTTCAACTACGAGTTGAAACAATTCACTAGACAACTAATGTAGGTTGGAGGAGTTAATTTGATCATAAAATTGGATATTTCATCAAAACCGGATGACTTTTTTGGTTTTAATTTAGATATATATATCTCTTTACTTCGTTCATGTTCGTTGTTTTTCTCTTTGCATTGGAACTCTTAAATTTGTTCATCATTTCCAAATATTCTAATTCTATCTGTGCTTCGTGTGGATCAGTTAAATTAGTACTTTGTGATTTAAACTGCTCCGAGTAATAATCATACAATTCATTTGTAATTTCGTTTTCTTTGGTTGATAGTATCGTGCCGCTAGCTAGTTTTGAAAATGGCAACGATTTAGATTTGTATAGTCGAGAGAGATATGACCAAAAAGCCTTTTCTATATTATCATAAGTATTTTAGACTTTGCTAAGAAACATCTTGGTACTGATATATTATCCCCCCGCATGGTAGTATTTAAAAATAAAAAAACACTTATACGGAGAGATAACAAGTCAGTACCGTAATGCATTAAAGCTGAACGCAAGGTCGTCGAACCATGAGTGATGAATTCAAGTGACACTGATAAACGAATAAACGGTTACATGGTAGGCTTATTGAAATTATGTTAAAGTTGAGTGAAAATTTGTAGCAAAATTATCAATAGTTGAATTTCTACAGGTAAAATAAGCCTACACGACATCCGTATTGTAATTAAGTTCATTCGAGAAAATACGTAACGACACCTATTCTATATTACTTTTGTAACTAACGAAAAAAGTCAACGGTTTTTAGTATAATATACAACCTTATGTTAAAAGTAATTTTATTAGAAATCACGAAGATTCGCTATTATAGTTAAAGAATATAACATGAAACAGTATATTTGAGAATAATGAAACAATATGTTAGCGATCTAAAGTTCTTCTCATTGATCATGCTCTCTACAAATATGATTTTTTGTTTCAAATTTCAAATCATGAGTATTTTCATTGGCATTCTCTTGAATCCGATTGACTTTTAATATAATTCTGACTTAATTGCATTTTTAAACAAATTCAAATCAATAAGTCTGTTCTGCGTTTTTTCTCCACATAGGCTAGTGTGTTTTTCTCAGAGATGCGTAAATACGAATACAATTTGTACTGTTATTTACTCGATACGTTCATCAATCATTCATACACTAGCACTACGATATATATTGGACCAATACAGTTAGAATGTACGAATTTATAACTTTATACTGTCATTATATTATGTATTGAGTCAAGAAAGTTGAAGATATGAATGAGAGCGAAACACGAATGCATAGACGATGTATCTAACAGTGAGGGTAAGGACGAAATATGAACAAATAGAAAAATACACACACGACATTTCTACCCAATACAAGATACGATCATAGTACATTAATCACAGTACATGATCATAAATATTCTGAATCGATAGTATGTATGATCAAGACATAAACGAATTGTGATGGAAATGCTTGAAATTAGATGATGGTAAACATATTACCGAATCGTTGTGACTTTTGGCTTTATCCAATAATCTTTATTAGGTTGGATGGGGAAGTCCACTAAAAGATTATTTGTACATTAGCTAGATATGGGCAATTTCAACTTTGAGTTGGAGTGGAACTTTGAAATCAGTAGAAAGAGTTGAAACGAAGTTAAAGTCGAGTTCGAGTTGATCTTTTTTTTCCAATTCTCGTTTAAATTTTCTTGATTTCATAGTCTGTCAGAAAAGAATGAAAAAAAAGTCAATAATAAAAACAAGGATGCATACATATGCGATGTAATCTTACATTGTTAAACTAGTATTTCAAGTTTATAAAAGGTTTTTTTAAAAGAATAATAATCTGCAACTTATTAATATTACTGGTACATTTGTATTCAAACGGTTCTTATGCAGCACAATCGGAGTTAGGCATGCATTCTAAAGACACGAAGACAGAATTAAGAAAGAAATTAGGAGCTGGGGTTCCATAAGACTTTTGAAAAAAAGTACGGAGTTAGATGGAGTTAGAATTGTAGTTGGAGTAGAAATTTTGTAAATAGGAGTGAAGTTACATGAATTTGAATCGATAGCTACCCTGACTTGTCCATCTCTGATGTTAACGTCTTGAATAAAGATGAACACTGTTGTTATAATGATGACGTACATTTCTAATAGTATACGTCCTCTGAAGTCAGTTTGTTAAGAAAAAGGGGAAATTGCTTTCAATATTGATGTTGGATTCAAATCAAAATATAAAGTGATGATATCAGCAGTGCATCACAATATTTTAGAGGTACACATGAGCATTATAATGATCAGCCGGTAGTACTGATCGATAAGTAGACGCTCAATAGATTCAAAGCAGATAGCTTTTTGTAGACGTTTGTAGAGAGCTGCTCACAATATTTGTCTAACGGCTGCCGAAGATACACCGAATTCAATATTTCTCATATATAACAGAGAAAAGTTGTTTTAGACAGCATCATGTTACACACTTTACATCAGGAGTGACGGCAGGTAATATCTAATGGTTGATGAATCACTCAACTTCACGGTATCATCGAGTCACTACTGTCAAAAGAATGAGCAATAATATTAAATGATACACTAACTATACTCGTTTCGAAACATTGAGACTGCCAACAGTGGTTTATATGCTTAAATCTAAGAAATCACATTCCATACTCAGAAGGAATATTATTTGACATAGTAGTTTGAGAATAATATTTTGGAATTTTCGTGTACAAATTCCTGCCTAGTGGTGGTCTTTAACAAGGATATAATAAATAAGGTTTATTCTATAAAGGAATGAGTTAAAATACCGATTGTCATTTATATATGAATCATAGACAAGAATATTTTTACAAAATGATCGTCACTAAAGAGTGGATGCTTGTTTTCGAGCTTTCATGCTATGAAGAAGATCATGAGATATAGTATAATCAAAAGTGAAATTATTTTCAATGATAAGCATAATAAATTCTCTTTTAGAAAAGGATCAGCAAATCCGTAGGATGAGTGCTATTTCTTAATTATCGTAATCATAATATACAGATCAATCTTGATCTTCAATCTAAAAAGATTTGAGCACAAGACAGATAATAAGAAGATTGGCATTCTACCTCTTCTACTTTTTATCGTTGATCAGTTTAAGCGAACTGCCATAAAAACATATGGGTGAATCCATGGAGATCCTATCACCTTTTTGGAAAGTTTTTTTCTCGATTTCGTTTTCGTCCAAAATGCTGGTATGCTCTAGAAAACACTTTTGATGAAAAAAAATCATACTTTTTCTATTGAAAGTCCTCAGTTCTGAATCATTTTCTCTGAATACAATAGTGGCAGTATTTTCACTAGCATAAGTGACGACTAATTAATTTGAAGGATATTCTTTTTTTCTCAAAGAATGCAACGACTATAATCATATTATGCTCTTATGACAGCGTCGAGCTAATGACTTTGCCCAGATAACTAGAAGAAATGTCGATCGGTCGTTGCGCAAAAGTCAGATTGCAGGATCAAAGGAAGCAATATTATGGATTGATAAATTTTTGATCTCGTTATAAGGACATTTTTAGATGTGAAGTCTTCTGTGCAAACATCGTGATTTCAAACGAATAAGATTACGAGATGAATCACCGAATTTCGAACATCAGGTAAAGAAGAACCTTTTCTTCTATTCCTTATTACCCATTTCGTTTTCGGCACAATACAAGGACTTCGAACAATGCATGAATTTCAACCGATTAGCGATACAACGGTTCAATGTCGTTTGACATCTCGATCAACACAGATCAGAACGTTTCGATTTAAATAAATTTCTCTTTCATGTCCTTTCCAATCGATCGCATTTTGTGCATTAGAACTTGATAGTGATACCAGTACTCGGACACAGTGAAGAATTCCCTTAATTTCCTCCCATATTAGATTTGTTCAGACCCAGCTTTATGACTTAGAGTGATTTCTCTCTCAACATTCTATGTTATCAGCTATCCAACTTTGCCTATTATCACATTGATACATTATCTTAGACCCCATTGTATTTCTCACAAGTTCGACTGAGGTTGATACGAGAAAGCTGAATTAATTAGTCGTTTGATTTTTTTTCATCAAAAACGTTTTCTAGACCATACTGGCATTTTGGACGAAAAAAAATCGAGAAAAAAACTTCCAAAAAGTGGTAGGATCTCCATAGATTCACCCATAAAATTTAATATTTCTATCCATTTCAACGTCAATATTTACTTAAAAAAGGCTTTGTTCATTTATGGTTGAAAATAGGTTTGTGTTTATTTTTTATTCAAAGGAAATTCTTTCATTTAATCATACTTCAGTTTATATAAATGTTGAGATCTTATCAGTAGTTGGTAATATAGTGTTGTGTATGGTGTGTGTGCTTGAAAGACATTTATTATTGTAATTGTTTGCATCTGCAGATAAAGAGATATAGACAAAAAAGGACTATTATATTTTCATACTATAGTAAAACAAAGTATGTGTCAAGGTAAAATTATTTGCTTTATTTGTAGAATATTTATTGTTTGACTTTTATTCAAACTAATTTTAATATTAATAATGAATGCAGATGAAGGAGATAGTGCAAAGCAATATGTTCGAATATCAGACATTCTTCAAGAACCACAGAAGATGATGCTACCAATTAGTGGATATGACGAAATGCCATTAGTAACACTTGAAGAAGCGGTGGAGCCTCTTGGCACTATATTACCTAAAATTCAAAATTATGTTCTTATCGCTAAAGAACGATGTGACTCTATATTAGATGATAATTTGACACAAGATCAATTAGCTTCGATTATGCTTTACACAATGGAATGGGAACCTCATGACAAATGTTTATATTTCGTCCTAAACTCAACTCTTCGTACGGAAGACAGACAAAAACTTAAACCATGGTTTCTCTATTTAAAGCTCATTCTTACAGCACTCACTCGTTTACCATCTACGCGTCATTATCTTCTTCGTGGAGTGAAAATGAATTTAAGCATGAAATATCCTAAAGGAAAAACATTTATTTGGTGGGGATTTTCATCATGCACACTATCTATGGAAGTATTGCAAAATGAACAATTTTTAGGCAATACAGGTTCGAGAACTTTATTTATTATTGATTGTGATGGTGGAAAAGATATTAGTCAATATTCATATTATCGATTGGAAGAAGAAGTTCTTCTTCTTCCAGCTCGACAATTTAAAGTAGAAGCTTGTTTTCAATTGATACCTGATCTTCATATAATTCAATTGAAAGAAATCGAACCACCATTTCCTTTCCTACAGCCAGTAGATGCCAATCTAAATTCAAACACATCATTATCTAGTAAGAAACCAACAATAAAAAGGATTATTCGCTCTTCACATATCTACTTGTTCATTTGAATTTACACTACTTTGATTTTTTCAAATTAGGATTCATAAAATTGTATTAATATAACTTCAATAGTTAATCAGTTTTAGAAAAATACAGACATTGGAGATTTTCACTATAGAAGTCAGAAATTTTGACTAATGATCAAATAGTTGAATTTGTTCTATATTTAGATCAATCTATCACTTCTCATCTGAGTCAACATAACGAAACAGAACCACCAAATTCTTCTGCGAAAAATGGATCAACAGTAAATACACCTATATCTTGTTTTTACTAATAATCATAAATATATCAAAAATTAGAAATTGAAAAATAACAGAAATGCATTGTGGTATTCATCTTGGTTTTGGCTGATATTGGCATTAGTGGGTATTATTCTTGCTTCCAGTTACATATATATTTTGCCACTTATGCCGGTAAATATTGGTTTTGTTATATTTCTATAGAGAAATCATATCTTTTCTTTTAAGAAAGGTAAACAAATACTCAATTCTGACTTAAATAGTACTCAAGCATTAACAATAAAAGCAAGAAGGAAAAAGCATATCTCTATACTTCTCAAAAATATAGAAGAACATAAATATTACAAAAGTGCCGAATAGTAATGAATAATAAGTATATAATATCTCTTGTAAAAAAGAAAATTGAATCAACAATTAAAGTGCATGTAGACATATGAAGAAGTATGTTGAAGTAAGCAGACCTGTTGAACATTATAAAAAGTATGAGACATGCCTTTTCCATCTTGAATACAACTTATGAACAGGTATAGAAATTGATTTATTTTCTGTGATAATGAAGAACAGTTGATACGCGATTGATTATATTTATTTTAACATTTAATATCAGATTAATATTTTCATAAAAATTATTATTCAACGTTAATGTTTAGTGAATCGACCTAAATTTATACAAAGTAGTCAATCATTTAAAAACATTAGATGAAATTCCATATAATATCATCTTGTTATTAATGATTGCGACTAGTAAAGTAATTAAAGACAAAAAGAGATTATGTTTGTTCAGTGCAGTCATCATAATTCGAGCTGAAGTATTGCGTGGTATTACATAGAAAATCAAAATTTCACAATTGTACACAAATATTCTTGACTTATAGAAGATGATTGTTTTTTGTCATTAGATCGTCTGATTATTAGCATTGAGGGAATGTTTATCCATGATTTGTGACCATTAAGAATTTCTCACAGCTTCGCTTCGATCAATGTACTTTTTCAGTATTTCAGTTTTTTTTAAATTATTGTTTCAAAAAAAATTGTTTCATCAAAAATCTTTCGTTTCTGCGTATTCAAAAAGTGGGAAAATGTCAGAATAAAATAAAGGAAAAAATATCAATTCTATAACGATCTTTATCGAAATGATCACTGATCATCCGATGAATACGTTGAGGATATTAGACGGTCGTTCTGCTATTTGCTAAATAATATTAAGAGAAGGAACAAACTCATTTCGCATTTTCCCATTGAGATTCACTATCATCAAAATCGACCATCTGTATTCATAAACAATAGTTCACGACCTGAAACGAATTCGTACATGTCTGTTGTATGGATAATACAGATCAACAAAATAAGCATACTGTATTGCTCATGTACAAAATTATACGACTGTTTTGTATGAATGTATATGTTAATTGCTAGAAAATGTTGATTGATGCATCTCTTTCACTTCATTTTTCTTTGCTCTCCTCTCAAAGTAAGGATATCATTTGACTCTGAACTCTAATATGGATTAGGCGCATCAAATGAATAGATACAATACGTTTACCAAATAAGATAAAACATGGATTTGAGTGTGACATAAAGAATACTCTATAGAATCAACAAAAGACAAGTATAACAGAATTCTTTCTGACCTAAGCAAACTACTCGCTTTTTGTGTGAAATAGAGTATGGAGAGAGATATGATTAAAGAGTGCAGCTGTTTTATATGTTACGATAGAACCTTAGGCACCTTACAGTAAGGAAATCTTTAGATATTACGCAAGTACTTGTATCGTCTGAATTAGTCCAATCTTGTTATACCATATAAACTATTCAAGCTGAATCGAAGTTATTTATAAATAAAGGATTGATCTTTTATTATTTGTCACTATGCTGTTGGCGCCATTGTCTTCACATTTCCTGACTTGCATTAATTATTTTACAAAAGATATTACCAGTAATTTACATCACATAGATCTACTAAACTCTCCAACATCAACTCTATATGAAAAAATGTATAGAAATAACAAACAAAAGCTCTACACTCTTAGTCTGTATCCTATGATACAAAACATATAACTATTTCTCATACTTCAAATATTTCCGGAACTCGATCTTTTATGAACCGCAAACACTAAAACTCGATCTTTAGAAAGAAAACAGCCGCCTTTTCTATTCCTCGTATCTCTGCCGTTTCATGCAAATCAAACATCTTACCCAGCTACTCAGATTTATTTAAGGAGTAAATCACAAAATTTTCATCTGAGAAAGTAACGTATAATAACCCATTCAAAGATATATGTGCTTCAAGCATCCTGCTATAAACATCTTGCTGCCAGTATATAGAAAGATTTTCGGAAGACTGTACTTATGATACCGGCGGTCTAATACTTTATTATTACTCAATAGCATTCTCTACATTTGCCGAGTTCCATAAAACAAAATCGTATCTATTTCAACGTTGTCTTTCCCACTACTAGCTTTCTTGGCATTACATACTATATTGGGCAACTTTTGTTTTAGCTATTTGTGAACCGAATTGTCAAAATAATGGTATATGCCTTGCTGAGAACAAATGTGAATGCCCAAAAAGATTTACTCGAAGCCGTTGTGAAACACGTATGTATTGATGTTATTTCCTTGAGATTCTGAAAGAAAATTCTTTATATTTTGCTACTAGCAGCTTTACATCATGCATCTCTTTAATATTTATGAATATTTATGAATTACTTTCGTTTTAGCTGTTTGTGAACCAAATTGTCAAAATAATGGTTTATGTCTTGCTGAGAACAAATGTAAATGTCCCGAAAGATTTACAGGATATCGGTGTGAAACACGTATGTATTGATGTTGTTTGCTTGAGATTGTGAAAAAAATTCTTTATATTTTGCCATTAACAGTTTTACGTCATACATCTCTTTCGTATTTATAAATATTTCTAAATTACTTTCGTTTTAGCTGTATGTGACCCGTATTGTCAAAATAATGGTATATGTCTTGCTGAGAACAAATGTAAATGTTCAAAAGGATTTACTGGAAGTCGTTGTGAAATACGTATGTATTAATATTGTTTCCTTCAAATTCTAAAGCAAAATTCGTCATATTTTGTCACTAGCAGTTTTACATCATACATCTCTTTCATATTTATAAATATTTTTAAAGTAGCGGTAGTATTCGGCGTTGCCCGGGAAATGTCCATACTGAAAACGTTTTATGTCATAAAACGGCAAAAGTTATATAGAAAACTTGCTTCAGACCTTTTCATCTATTATTACTACATGTTCCGTCGTGCATACACTTAGATTTATTTTTAAGTCGTGTAATTCAGCAAATAGTGTGGGGGTGTGGCAGTCTTTCTCTAATTCATACGTATTGCCATATTTTATACCAATACCCAGTGCAAAAAACGCGACAGTAAGAGGTAAACATTCTAAAAATGGTAGCAAATGCCTCGAATTTTTTGAAAGATTGGGAAAAATTATTATGTATCATAATCTGTGTGAAATTTCAGTCCATCTCTTTCGCCAGTTATCCTGAACCTCTCTCGATCTTCCTCGGGACCTAAGAGTATGCCATGAAAAGTTTGGCACCCTTAACTTGTGCGATGTCGAAATGCATAAAAAACAGACAGACAAACTTTCTTCTTTATATATATAGATTACTTTTGTTTTAGCTGTTTGTGACCCAAATTGTCAAAATAATGGTATATGCCTTGTTGAGAACAAATGTGAATGTGGAAAAGGATTTACTGGAACTCGTTGTGAAATACGTATGTATTGATGTTGTTTCCTTGAGATTCTAAACTGGGCTCCGATTCGATCTATATTTCCTATAAAGCCTATATTCTAGCGGAATCCTTTATTTTGTCCTATATCCCCACTAATTTTTCTATTTTACCTATATTATATCGAAAAAAGTGGGAAAGTTCTCGAAAACTTCTACTTATGCAGTAATTTATATATTTTTAATCTAAGTTTTTCAAAAAACAATTTGGTTCTAAATTAAAGGCTCCTCCATGAGAAAATCGAGTTTTCCGAAAAATATCGAAGCTGAGTTTTTATTATAAGAAGATGTGCCGAAGTCTTATCTTTCAGAATATGTATAGCTTTTTGAAAAACCATCAGATTTTCACAGACTCATGGCAGTAAAGTTTAATTCTATTATCATGTTTTTCGAGACATTTTTGGAATTTTTCAAGACAATCTGCTTCTCACAATGGATTTTGCACTTAGAACAGGCGGTTTGGGCTGAAATTTTCAGGAATGACTAGTTTTAGTGAGACACACTTGTGGTAAGAATTTCAGCCTGATATTATACCCTTGTAGGTCAAATTTTCGGTTTATTCTCAGGTCTTCTAGGATGACGGAAATAACTCAAGCGTAAGAAATAATAGAAACCTCGGGTTGGTGTCAAATTAAAGCTAGACTCAGTGCACAACTTTTGTCCCAACAGAATTTTGAAAGTCAACCTCATTTGTTTTTTAGAGTCATTTTACTGGACAGGTCTGCAAACTAAGCATACAAATTGTCACTCGACCAACGGCAAATTTCACTTTTCTCAGCTTAGGAATTGAGTATCAAAAATCCCTTCGCACAAAATTTAGCTTTGATAAAAAACTTTAAAATAAACAAAAACATCAGTTAAATTCCGAGTCTGAATCGAGTTATTTCGATTTCAATGCTCATGCAAATGATAACATAGCTTACAAGAATTAGAAACTTGATGAATCTGAGAAAATTTTTGGACAAACATGATAGTAAAGTTAAATTTTTCTTCTATTAATTTTTGACAGTCTGATTGCTCTATGGAACGCCATACACAGTATGGAAACGAAGGCTCCGTACATTTTCCTATGATGAAATCTCCGCTTGGAAATTATTCGAAAAACTGGATTTTCTATGGACAAGCGTCCTGATTAACTTGTTACTTTTGGAAAAACTGTGTTGTCACTTGCATAAACATTAGAATACTTTTACGTCAGAGACTAAACACGTTAGATGATGCTAACTTACGTAGTCTATTACGTGCTTTAAAAAAGTTCGATGAAATATATTACTAACATGTCATTTTAATATGTTTTTTTCGGATTTCAACGTAGAAACACACATCTAAAACTTCTTCAGCGTTTTTTTCAGAATACGGTTTCTCAGTAGGAAAAGTGGAACCATCTAATCCTGACCTTAAGTATTATTCAATATTTTTTTTTGTTTTAAAGCTCTGAATCAGGGTTAACTTTTCATCACACGGATTTTTGATACATTTTTCTCGGCCTGATAAAAGTTATATTTACTGTCGTTCGAGTGATGTTTTTCATGCTTATTTTGCAGACCTGCCCAGTAAAATGGTTATAAAAAATGAATGGAAAGGATTTTCAAAAATCCATGTGATAAAAAGTTGCGGACCAAGACGAGCTTTAATTTGACATCATCTCGAGCTCTCTAGTCTTTATTACGACTGAATGGTTTCTATTCTCCTGGAACGCACGACAACAGACCCAAAGTTCGATCTACTAAGGCATATCGAGATGAAATTTTTATCACAAGCATATCTCACCAGGATCACTAGCTCCTGAAAATTTCAGCCGAAATGCTCCATTTTAGGTGAGAAATCGTCTCTGAGGGAGGGGCCTTAAAACGGAAGCTCAGATGTCTTTGAATATTTACCGGTAAATATATTCAGCGACCATCAGTCTTTATAAAACTAAACATATACTAAACCCCTACGGCTCCAGAAACATTAGCATTAGTAAACAAATTGAGCCAACATTTTTCAGTTTTTGCTTCTTAAAATTGGAGTGAGAGCCGTTAAGTAATAGGATGTAAAACCAAAACTGAAACTGAACCTTTAACTAGCAACTGAAAAATTGCTCAGATGTTTCAGATTTATAATTCGGATACACCAATCTATAATCCCACTCACATTCAATTCTATCAGTAAAGTTAGCATCTTTTTCGTATTGGATTAAATGAAATATCAATGATGTTCAAATGACTGTCGAAGTAGTATATCATTAGATTGCGCGAGGTTTTATTTGTTTCGATTGCTATGCAACTTCGTCACACGCCGTTGTTTCATCCATTAATAATACTCAATTTAAATATCAATATAGAAAGACGAATATATAAGCTATTTACATGTACTTATAAAAGAAGCAAACAGATGTGTTTCACCACTAATGTTCATCTTAGACGTATTTTGTGTTGATAATACTGGCACGTAAAATATGCATATTTTGCTAAATCAATGCTTCTACGTCGCAGCAAGAAAAACACGTTCCATTACGTCAAAATCCTGATCTCTCCATTCATCTCCCATTTACTTTTATTTCAAAAAAATCGTCTTTTACGAAAAAAATAGCGTCATTTTTTTTTGCAAAAACAAGACAAATGTTTTTCAAATTATTGATAAAGTATTTAGTAACCACGGTTGAAATAGAAACCATGACTATCTTCAGATACTTAGTATTCCTAGGAAGCTCATAGCTCCCGACCATTCCTACTAATTCTGCTAAAAAATCATGAGTGGCGTAAGCAACATAGTAAGACGTTAGCGCAGAAATAATGCATACCTATATTATTCCTTTTCTCTTTAGAAAATCTTTTATTTTAGCAAACTCCAATCCTTGAAGGATTCCTTTTTTTTACAAACTCTCAAACGGAGGCCAGACTCTAAAGCAAAATTCTTTATATTTTGTCACTAGCAGTTTTATATCATACATCTCTTTAATATTTATAAGTATTTCTGAATTACTTTCGTTTTAGCTATTTGTGATCCGATTTGTCAAAATAATGGTATATGCCTTGCTGGGAATAAATGTAAATGTCTAAAAGGATTTACTGGAAGTCGTTGTGAAACACGTATGTATTTATGTTGTTTGCTTGAGATTGTGAAAAAAATTCTTTATATTTTGCCACTAACAGTTTTACGTCATACATCTCTTTCGTATTTATAAATATTTCTAAATTACTTTCGTTTTAGCTGTATGTGACCCGTATTGTCAAAATAATGGTATATGCCTTGCTGAGAACAAATGTAAATGTCTCGAAAGATTTACAGGATATCGGTGTGAAACATGTATGTATTGATATTGTTTCTTTGAGATTCTAAAAAAAAATTCTTCATATTTTGTCACTAGCAGTTTTACATCATACATCTCTTTCATATTTATAAATATTTTTAAAGTAGCGGCAGTACTCGGCGTTGCTCGGGAAATGTCCATACTAGAAACTTATTATGTCATAAAACGGCAGAAGTTATATAGAAAACTTGCTTCAAACCTTTTCATCTATTATTACTACATGTTCCGTCGTGCATACACTTAGATTTATTTTTAAGTCGTGTAATTCAGCAAATAGTGTAGAGGGGGGGTGACAGTCTTTCTCTAACTCATACGTATTGCCATACTTTATACCAATACCCAAAGCAAAAAAACAGGACACTAAAAGGTGAGCATTCTAACAATGGTAGCAAATGACTCGAAGTTTTTGAAAGATTGGAAAAAATTGTTATGTATCATAATCTGTGTGAAATTTCAGTCCATCCCTTCCACCAGTTATCCTGAACCTCTCTCGATCTTCCTCGGGATCTAAGAGTATGCCATGAAAAGTTTGGCACCCTTAACTTGTGCGATGTCGAAATGCATAAAAAACAGACAGACAAACTTTCTTCTTTATATATATAGATTACTTTTGTTTTAGCTGTTTGTGACCCGAATTGTCAAAATAATGGTATATGCCTTGCTGAGAACAAATGTAAATGTCCCGAAAGATATACAGGACATCGGTGTGAAACACGTATGTATTGATGTTGTTTCCTTCAGATTCTAAATCAAAATTCATTATATTTTGTCACTAGCAGTTTTACATCATACATCTCTTTAATATTTCTAAATTACTTTCGCTTTAGCTGTTTGTGACCCGATTTGTCAGAATAATGGTATATGCCTTGCTGAGAACAAATGTAAATGTCTCGAAAGATTTACAGGATATTGGTGTGAAACACGTATGTATTGATATTGTTTCTTTGAGATTCTAAAAAAAAATTCTTTATATTTTGTCATTAACAGTTTTACATCATGCAACTCTGATATTTATATATATTTCTGATTGACTTTCGTTCTAGCTGTTTGTGACCCAAATTGTCAGAATAATGGCATATGCCTAGTTAAGCACAAATGTGAATGTGCAAAAGAATTTACCGGAAGTCGTTGTGAAACACGTATGTATTAATATTGTTACCTTGAGATTCTAAGTCAAAATTCTTTATATTTTGTCACTATCAGTTTCATATTACAGAACCCTTTGGTATTTATGAGTATTTTTAAATTACTTTCATTTTAGCTGTTTGTGAACCAAATTGTCAAAATAATGGTATATGCATTGCTGAGAACAAATGTAAATGTCCAAAAGGATTTATTGGAAGCCGTTGTGAAATGTACTACGGTATTGTAGAAAACCTTAGAAGCAGAATTTTACACACTATAAATAGAGTTCGATATATACTGTATATTCTATTGAAACACACCGGATGCTACAAAGGCTTTTAGTTCGACTCAGCTGAAAGTTTTACTCATTGTTATTCCATGTTCAGTGCATCATTGGTCATAACACCCTCCTGCATGGGGGAACACATACCGAGTGAAATGTATCCCGAGAAATCGAGTTTCTATCCCGAAATCGCTCTTTTGACGGATATGAGAACGTTTTAACAGAAAACTAAGATGATGTTCTGCGAAATCAGCTCACCTTGTTTCATTCAGTGAGGTATAATGAAAAGCATTTTTACTAAGAAAATTTTATAATTTTTATACAAGAAAAGCTTTAAGAAAACCCTCTCAGGTTTTATCGATTCCTCCAAAGAGTTCCCATTCGATTAAGCTCAAATTTTTACCAGCAGTATGCCTCTATGTTAATTTATCGTTGGCTATATACGTTTTTTTTGCAACAGTAATCATAGACACAGTGAAAAACGTCTCATAGCGGATGTTGTGAACAGGGGCGTAACCAGAATTGAGGTATCCATGCATTCGCCCATTAAATTTTAGTTTTCCTTGGGTTTTGGTAAACGACATTTTGGAATTGGCCTCAAAAAGTGAGTATAGAACAAGTCAAAGAAAAAGAGGCTACGTCAAAAATACTATTAAAGCGCTTGTTCCTTTAACGCATAAAGGGTGGCCCAGAAGTCCTGCCCCGATTTGTATAATTAATTTTTCAAGACTCAAACATAGGTTTAGGAATTTGTCTCTATGATGAAAAGATGCAGTATATGACGCTCTACAAAACAGCCTATGAGCGATGTTCTCTAATTCATATAATAAGGAAATTATAGGCTTAGAAATGTGTTACAAAAAACAAAAATTAACAGTCGACATTTATCTCATTTACAAAGTCATTTTTAATTCACAATATAAACAGTTTTAGGTTTGTAACGTCTGATGATTCATTATCTCATAGTGCTACTGTATTCATGATTGTTACCTGGATCTTAGTGCATTTTTATCGAGGCATTTGACATATGTATCGATCTATCTGTATTCACTATTTGTATCTTATATCTTTGTGTTCGCATTATCGCTTCTAGGTACTAGTAATCACTTTCTCTTTGTTTTTTAACTGTTCATATGTCTTGTATTCATATATTCGTTCGCCTGCTCGGCCTATGAATACACTGGTTCTAGTCAAAATAAAATGTATAACAAGCTATTCAATTTTCCAAATGGTTGAAAAAAATGTCAAACACAGTCAATTTGGAGGAGCAGTTTCGAGGACTCGTTCTTAGAAAGAAATGAATTCCACATTGATGGCATCTCATATCGTTGATGACGTTCAATCTTATGAAAACCCACCTCCATTATGTCGTGACGCATTAAGAACAAAAATAATTCGAATATTACAAAGAGGGACAATTAAGGATAAACCAAGATGTGGTGCACCACGAACTGTTCGTACAGAACGAATGAAGAAAACAGTAAATCGGTTAATACAATTACAAAGAGGACAAAGTCAAAGAAAAGTTGTATTTGGTTTACAACGTTACAACATTAAAGGTAAAAGAACATCAGTGCAAAGAACTAAATTTGAAGCCATTCAAGCTCAGAAAAGCCCAAAAATTAATAACAACAAACAAAGAACGACGTTTCGCTTGTGCGAAAAGATTGATTAGAAAATTTGCTGTAAGAAAAACTGGCTCGAAATGGTAATGGAGTAGAATTATTATTACTGACGTTTCCGGCATATTTATAATTGAAGGTTTTCACAATAACAAAAATGATGTAATTTATGCCGAAGATCCATCTGAAATTCCTGCCGATCTAAGAGAAGCATCGATTTCGAAATATCCATACGATATTATGCTCTGAAGTGCAATTTGTACGAAAGGTTTAATATCTCAAGACGGTCCAGTAAATTTTACTCAGTGGTTGCGAGATCAACGCCCAGACAATGGTCGTAAAAGAACTTACATGACTGGTGAATTACACTCTAGATTTTTAGATGAAGAAGTTATTCTGGCAATTGCTGAAGTGGTGGAAGATCTAAGCGAATTCATATTTCAAGATGATCAGGATTCAAAGCGTCTAACAAAAGTAACTATGGATGTTATTCATAATCATTTTGAAAAGAGAATCGAACTAGATGATGGATATGCGAAATTCGCGGATGTGTGACCTATTGAAAATGTTTTGGAGAATTATGAAAGAAAAAACACGAGGACAAACATTTGAAAATCTTGATTCATTGGTCGATTTTATCAACTCAGAATGGCGAAAAATTACATCTGAACAGTGTGAAGCAATGATAGATAAGCTACCAAAACGTCTAGCACAGGTGATACAACCGAATGGAAACCAAGTTTATGAGAATTGATTTTGATTGTAACACTCATATTGAAGAAATATTTTAAAATTACAACAACATTCTTCAAGTGAAATAAAGTTTTCCTATCTATAAAATAGCGGCTGTTAATTTTTGTTTTTTATAACACATATTTCTAAGCCTGTAGTTTTCTTATTATATGAGTTAGAGAAGATCGCTCATAGGTTGTTTTGTAGAGCGTCATCTACTGCATCTTTTCATCATAGAGACAAATTTCTAAACGTATGTTTGAGTGTTGAAAAATTAATTATACAAATCGGGTCAGGGCTTCTGGGCCACCTTTTATAGGTGAGATATAAATATTTTTTATCTGGATTTCAATAAAACAACGGATAGGAAAAGAAGAGAAAGACCACTATAGAACAACAAATCTCTGTAGTTTTTCTATCACTTTTTTGATACATGATATTGAACAATGTTCTATATATATATATATATGTCTTTCGAAAATTTTAGACTACTTCTATCAAGAAAAAGTTTCTCTCCAGTTTATATTTTCTTCATATTTGAGACATCATTGATATAGACATCAGTAAAATATATTATTATAGGACTTTTCTTTACAACAATTGAGAATTTTCTCTATTCTTCTCTATCACATCAAACAGAGTGAAAAACAATCTTATAGAAGTTATTTCTTTTCTCACAATTCAAAAAAATGAAAGATTCCTTTTAATGATGATCATGTTTTCTCTTTCTTTTAGTACCACTTCGTGCCAGTTCAATAGATATTCCTGCAAATGCTAAATGGAACAAGAATGGTATAACAGTAGAAGGACAAAACCCAAGGCTCTTTCGGCCTCACGGTTTATATATGGATGATGAGCAAACAATTTATGTTGCTGATTCGGGAAATGACCGTATTATGGCATGGAAATTGAGTGAAACAAATGGACAAATAGTGGCAGGTGGACATAGATCAGGAAATGGTACTCATCAATTGAATTTTCCAACAGATGTGATAGTGAATAAAGAGAGAGATAGTCTTATTATTTGTGATCATGAGAATAAGAGAGTAGTTCAATGGCCTCGTCAAAATGGAACAAGTGGAAAAATAATTATTTCAAATGTCTCTTGTGTGGGTTTGACAATGGATGACAATGGATTTCTTTATGTCTCTGATTATTTCAAGAATGAAGTAAGAAGATATCGAATGGGTGATTCCCAAGGAATAATAGTAGCAGGTGGAAATGGAGCAGGAAATCGTCTTGATCAGCTCAATTACCCCCGACAGGTATTCGTCGATCAAGAACATACAGTATTTGTGTCTGATAATTATAATCAGCGTGTAATGAAGTGGATAGAAGATGCAGAAGAAAGTATTGTTCTTGTAGGTGGACAAGGAGGAGGAAATAGTTTGGCACAATTGTCTTATCCTCAAGGAGTTGTAGTTGATCAATTGGGTACTGTTTATGTTGCTGATTTTGATAATCATCGAATTGTACGTTGGCTTAAAGGAGCACAACAAGGAAATGTTATTGTTGGTGAAAATGGTGTAGGAGCACAAGCAAATCAACTCAGTGTGCCCACAGGATTGTCATTTGATCAACAAGGTAATCTCTATGTCGTTGATTGGGGTAACAATCGAGTACAGCGATTTAATATTGAAATACCGTGAAATTAATGGGATGAACTGATAAACTTTATTTATTTTCAGCTGTTGATTATAACATTTTGATTGCTGTGTAATTTTAATTGAAAAGAAATACATGAATTGATATATATTTATATTCACGTGTGCGCGCGCGACCAGAGAGACCCTGATTGTTGGAGGCACAAAAGCCAACAGCAGTAAGACAATGTACGTACATAAAAGGTCTTTCCGTTGTCTTTGTCCAACAAGAGCAGTATCTCTCTGAAGTGAATTAATGTAGAAAACATACATTAATTCAACACTAAAAGAAAAGTAGTTAGAAGAAATGAACAGTACTCACCCTTACACCCTTTGGGAAAAATTTGGAGTAGAAATAAATATACCACTCTTTCTGCTCCAATGTAACAGTAGTATATTTATTTCAAAAAAAAAAGATATGTCAATGCTTAAATTTTGGGTGTTTTTCATTCAATTGAATAAATTTCTTTTATATTCAATTTATTATTGATTATCAATTAAATAACTGTTACATTTGGAACAGAAAGAGTCATTTAATTAATAATCAATAATAAGTTGAATATGAAAGAAAATTACTCAAGTAAAGAAAAACGAAAAAAATTTTTAAGGCCCTATCTAATCCTAACTAACTTGTTGTTAAGAGACTTACTTAACTTATTGAAATAAATGATAAATTTCAGTCTCTTACATATGATATTATTTATTAATAAAGCGGCTGACTTTGTCAGTCATGTTCATCATTAATTTTCATTCATATATCATATATGAATAAAAAAAAAATGAATATAGCCCATATGTTTCCTATATGCTTAATTGCTTTCATATTGACGTTCGTATTGTATGATTTATACACATAAGTATAATATGCACTTTTATCAATTAAGTGATTTATAAATATTCAATGAAACAGTCATTTTTCATTACAACTAAACAGTGGTGGAACCCGGGATGGGCCAAATAGAGCTGAGCGCCATCTACGAATCTTTGGGCCCTATCTAGTTAGATTTTGGAAAAATACATTTGTTATATTTAAGTGTTGTTGTTGTTTCAATAAGATAAAGAATTGAACATTTCTTCTATTTATTAATCTCGCTTTTATCTTTAGAAAACAGTCAGGATAAAAAAGAATTAACTTTATATTGCATCATTACTAGTACAGTGGATGTTAAAAGTATTTCTCCAATTTTTTTGTTTTGAATCATATTATAAAGCTACACAACATTAGTTTTAATTCCATTATATGTCTGTATAGTAGATGTCAAGTATTATATATATAGGCACCTGTTTAATATGAAAAAATTTTAAATAGATAATACAATAAAAAAATCAAACTTCAGTGCTTTGAAAAAAATGACATAAAAATTCGTCAAATGATAATAGAAATGTTGGCAGACTGTTGTGTTCCGTAATAAGCATTTATTTATACAACTTTTACATCTTGTGTAGAACTTTCAACAGTGCATCTTTTGAAAATAAAACCAAGAAATTATATTTTCTCTGTGCAGAGATATTCGCAAGTCAAACTATGCTATCAACATTTTAGAGTACTCGAAGTTTTAGACTATTTAATGTTTCGACTATAACATCATCATTTATTAATGAAACTCCAAATGTTTTTATACTAAAATGATCAGCGAAAAAATCTCTGCAAAGTCTGTTAGAATGAAAAGTTGTCTGAACATTTTGCGATTTTGTGCTTGACTCTCATGAACGTATCCTACAACAAAAATCTAATTTTGCCAATTTGTATGCCATTTTTTTTCTAAGCACTGAAGTTGGATTTCTTTTTATTGTATTTTCTATTTAAAAGTTTTTCGTGTTGAAAAGGTGTCTATATACACCACTTGATTCCTACTCCACAGACATATAATGGAATTAAGGATACCCCCTCTTTTTTTTGCCGAACTTTTTGAAAAAATTTTTTTTGTTCATGTGCACTATAGATAGATCATCTGTTGATATTTCAATCGTCATTTGAATAACTTCAATCTATCTCTCCGTTTCACTGCTATTGGAAGTCCATGGAAAGCTGTCGCCTAAAAAAAAGTTTTTCAAAAACTTTTTTTATGTGCTCAGTGGATTCTACATGAAAAGTTGTTCATAAAAATATTGAAAAAAAAATCAGACCGTTCCCGAACTTTTTTTCCATTTTTCTCAAAAGCTGACTTTTCACCCATGTTACACGATTGTGCCACCAATAACCTCCCTTTAACTTTGTCCGATCGGGCTAAAATTTTTATCACAGATACTTTGAGATATTCTCCAGAGGTAAAATCGGTCGTTTTAATTACTGATGTTTTCATCCGAACTTATAGGATTCTGAAGGTCAGAAATTTGGATATGCTACATACTTTTACGTATTTTTTCTATAAAAAAAAAGTGAGCTTTTTAAAAAAGCCGAGAAATACTTCTGAGATACCTCCATAGGTATTCCCAAAACAAATTTCAATTTAATCAGACGAAATTTAATGGGGAAAACCGGTGGCACAACGGGACCCTATCAAAAACCATTAGTTTTTCAAAAATCCCAGAAGATCCCTTTTGAAAATTTTTTTCCTCGAACACGTGTCTCATCAATTTAGGTCCTCTATCTGTGGTAAAAATTTCAGCTTGATCGGACTTGCCGTCTCTGAGATCTGAAAATCATGCAAAAAGACGGAGGGGCTATCCTTAAAGTAATGTTGTAAACTTTTAAGATGTGATTCAACAAAACATGGAAAATACTTTTGACGTCTACTGTATTGATGAATAAATTTTATATATCTGAGGCAGATCGAAAATGCTTGAGAAGCTGAGCGCCATCTAGCCCCAAATCCTGGTTCCGCCACTGCAATTAAATCAACATATATATGCAGTCGTGCTATGGTTACACTTTACGCTGAAATTAGTGTGAATGGTAAAATAAATACTAATTGTCAAGAAATCAACAATATCTTTCTTATTATATATTACAATTTTTTTTCTCATTGAAACAATAATACAAAGTTTATTTTTGAATATTATGACAAATGTATTAGCATTTCAGCAAGAATAAATATTCATTCGACTTCTACTTTTACGCATTTACTGCGATACAGGTCGAAAGAAGTTTACTAGATTGTAAAGATATAACCCAAGTAAGCAAAAGACGGGGTAAATGACGAGTCTCTTTTCTAGTCATGTCGATCCGGCATGCCTGGTCTTTGTCTCAAATTCGACTCTATTATGACTAGTCCGGGAGTTTTGGCTGTCATGAAGCTCCATCTAAATCATGTGACTGATGGACGACATTATACGTGTCTAGTCTAGTCATTTTTGAGAAAGACTCGTCCTAGACGAGGACTTTTTGAGACAAAGACTAGTCAGGACGAGTACAGGAACTCTCGTCCGAAAATGACTTAAAATTGAAAAAGTAAGGATGTCTGGTGTGGGACATAGGATGAATTGTAGTCTTATGGAGCGGACGAGTCTAAATGGGAATATGTAAGAATGAAGATTAGATTCGAACATGCATACCATGTATTACTTACCTATCGTTTAGACCATTGAACCATATGATCAAGAAATTAGCTTTTAAATAGTCATAATCATTCTAAGATGCTACTTAGTACAATTTTACTTGAAGTTTTTATACTCACATTAAAATAAAAATTATTTTTTACAGAATACGACATTATTTGAAAAACCATGAAAAAAATTAATTCAAAAAAAAATTTGTATATTTTTTGGAAAAACATCTTTTGATTATCAATATATAGAAATAATTAGTTATATTTAAAAAATATGAATTTCAAATGTAAAAATAAAAAAAAAATTATATTGAAAAGAAACTATTTTTGCATATGATGGTTTAGTTTTAAATTAAAATAATCCTATCTCAACTAACAATTAAATTAATGTTGTTTAATTTAAATATATTCTTAAATTTATAATTATTTGAATATATACATTTAAAGTAAAATAACATAAAACTATGTTATAAACAAATTAAAAGTATTCTTTAGTATTTTCAAAATGTAGTACATCTAATAATTTTTGAAAACATAAATTAACATTCCTCACAACAAGTAAGGTGCACGCAAAGCAAACTTCAAGTAAAAATTTAATTTTTGGCTTTTATATACTTCATTCGATAGAACTCAAGCTGCTGATCACGAATATCAGGTCCTTATTTCCAGTGAATGCTTTCTTTCGGTCCAAAAATCCGATATACTCAAAAATCAATATTTTCATCACAAACAGGTGTTTACCCCAGAAATGTGCAAAATTTCGCACTTTTTTCTTTTTTTGGGCTTCTGAAAATATTTTTTTTCAGATTTAGCGTCAAAAACTAGGTCTGGAAAAACTGTTAAATAGATTCTAGATATAAAATTCTACTGGTAATGGCGCTTCGAATTTAGCCAAGTATGATGTGTATAGGTCAATTTTGTAAACCTATCTAGTTTTCCCACATAAATGATAGAGACGATTATTTTATCTCATTCTATTCACTATACCAGTGGCTTCAAAATTACACATCCTTTTGTTTTCATTGTCGAGAAAAGTGGTTTTTACGGGTACCATAGTCATTTTAGGTGGTATTCCACAGTTTTCGCATTTAGAAAAAAGCCTTTTTATATAAAACTAAATACAGATTCTGAATCAGCACAAAAAACTGAGTCAAATGAAGTATCAATCAAGTCAATCTAACGACTTTCGATTTTTCTCATCTTTTCAGTTATCCCCTTCGGAAAACTAAAATTATTGTGATTGTGCCGATAATCGAAAGTTTTTATACTAACTTGATTGATACTTCATTTGACTCAGTCTTTGTGCTGATTCAGAACCTGTATTTAGTTTTATATAAAAAGGCTTTTTTCTAAATGCGAAAACTGTGGAATACCACCTAAAATGACTATGGTACCCGTAAAAACCACTTTTCTCGACAATGAAAACAAAAGGATGTGTAATTTTGAAGCCACTGGTATAGTGAATAGAATGAGATAAAATAATCGTCTCTATCATTTATGTGGGAAAACTAGATAGGTTTACAAAATTGACCTATACACATCATACTTGGCTAAATTCGAAGCGCCATTACCAGTAGAATTTTATATCTAGAATCTATTTAACAGTTTTTCCAGACCTAGTTTTTGACGCTAAATCTGAAAAAAA